>JABUQX010065856.1:22500-30115 GCA_015478945.1 Trachelipus rathkii | reverse complement strand
AGGTTGAACTGGAATACAAGCAACTTTATAAGCCTTATAATTGCCGTGGACTAAACCCGTCCAAAAGCGTGGGGGAAAGAGCAGATCCCCCACCCCTCTCCAGATAGAGGAGCATAACTCCAACAATGGTGCGATGGAGACCTTATATACTGTGGAGCAACTGAGGAAAAAGAGTAAAGCTCAGGTCTAAAATAAGAACAAACTTCCAAATTCTTTGAACCGACCTCATCTAGCGAACCCGTATGCGTGTAACGTTTTACCAAGACATTTTCTTGACTCTATTTTAAGCCAAAAGGATGTTATAATATTGTCAACAGAGGGAAGAGACGACAAACACCGTCAAAGAGATAGGGAAAATCAATAAAGTTTGGGAAGAATTTGCTAGAATTAGTTGTTTTAAGAATTGCATTTCACAAATACTTTCTTATCAATCAGCGAAATAAAATCGGAAAGATTTTAAGACCTGAAAGGCACATTCAGAGTTTTCTAAAAGAGGGTAGATTATATGAGTTTTAAAGAATAAGTTCGAGCATCGAGAATACCGCCGTGATGATCTGTTAGATGGACAGGTTGAGAGTCATAATGAAAGTTAGAATTAAATTAAGAATAAGACCAGAACCCTGTAGGAACCACACTTGAACAATAATAACGAAGAAGTCGCCCCAATTCACAAGAGCCGATTTAGACCATTTGAAGGAAAGCTAGAATAAATAATAAGCAAAGAGAAGAGGAAACCCAAACAATGAGAGGAAGCTTGAGAAGCAGTGACGCGCTGCCACACCTCGTCAAAGGCTTGGAATATCGTTCAAGCACACCACTCAAGTTACACCTAGTTCCCTAAGAAGCGAAAAACCATTAAATCGCTATAGATAGGAATGTATATCGCCAGTGCAGACTTCCGTGCACGAGACCGTTACTAGGCGATTCGGGCAATGATTTTACAGTTGATCTAAGAAGTGATTAAGAAGGGTTTCAAGATCTTAAATGAATACCAAGGGAGAGTACAGCCCATAGCTTGGCGGATGATCATGATGGCTTCCTTTTTTGAATAGGTGGAATTGAGAGGCTTTCCAACACTGAGGGGGAATATGACTAGGTAATTGACCATAAGAATATGAGTATTGAGACGAGGACGAAAAAGAGATTGCCTTTTCATTGGAGAATTAGCAACAACATGATCAAACTCCATAAGAGAGAAAGCAGATTATACAAATTAGCTAGAGATTTGAATATATTCCAGTAAGAAAACCAAGAGTAGCACACTTTCTTTGATACAAAGCCCGCCTTTGCTAGTCAAGAGTATCCTCGCAACCATTTTCTTAGGCACTGTTAGAAAAATTTATTAGGCGTGATGGACGAAATATTCCACCCCGTATAGGAGTCTCCAGCCTGAATGGCACAGGACAAGCCTGATAATTTAAACCATGGAATTATGAGGAAAGAAAGATTATAGTGTTTAGAAGAATGAATGATGGTCAAGACAGGATTAGCCTGAAGAAGATGACTGCTCATCCCATAAACGTTACAGACTCCTCCCTATCTTTTAAATCTTTGATTACATTCCTTCATCTATTACACTCTACTGAGTAGCCAATTTTGCAAATCATCTGCAAACTGGACAACCTTAATTTAATCCTGGTCTAATATTTTATACATGTTGAGAACAGCCACCTTGACCTTAAAAACAGAACATTCGTTACGACCACGAAATAGCCTCTCCTCAGTTCCAATTTATAAATACTTTTTCATTTTCATTGATATCATAACTATTTTATATTTATTTTATTTATTATTATTTATTATATTATATCTGTATTATTAATTATTAATATATTATTATTATTCTTATTTCATTATTATTATTATTATATCATTTTTACTTAAAGAGACTTAATATCCACCAAATTTTGAATCCATCCGCTAAATAATTTCCGCGGAGTTAAACCCCCTGAACCCCCATGTCTACAGGCCTTATATTATAATATATATAATATATAATATATCATATATATTATATAATAATATATATATATATATATATATAATATAATATATTATATACTATATAGTATATATTATATAATATATATAATATATATACTAGAGAGAGAAGGAGAGAGATAGAGAGAAAGAAATTTTAAAAAAAAGTTTTTTTCAATAAGCGTCATCGTCATCGAGATTTAAATTGGCTCTAAATCTATCGGTCATCGCAAAAATTTCGTAACGTGCCCCATCACTAATATCATATAGAAATAATATATAAGAATTATATATATATATATATATATTTTAATATATATTTAATTACCAAATATATTGGAAGAATTATTGAGTTTTCAGAAATTATTACCATACTTCTTAATTATTTGTTCAATTAATCGCAAAATAACGCAAAATGCCGATGACGATGACGTATTGGGAAATAAAATTATGCCGATTTTGCCGATGACAATGACGATTTTAATCTCCCATCACTAAATTATATAATATATATATATATATATATTATATAAATAGTATATATATATATATATAAGTATATATAATAGTATCATATATATATATAGATATATATATAAAATATTATATAAAGTTAATATATTTATAAAATTAAGATATAGTATACTATAGTAGATATATATTTAATACTAGTTATATCATATATATATAAATATATATGATGAGCACGAATTAATCTACTCATCGTCAAAAATCGCAGTAATTTTCGTCAATTGTCTTGTCAACACGTTCGTATCCCTCTCTGTCCGACTCCCGATAACACTTAGACATAATTACACCAGAAACTGGAGAAAGTTATTTATCATCATAATTTAAGAGCTCTAAGTTTAAGGTACTAGAATTTTGTATGAAGAATTTTCTGCACTATTAAAATTTTTTAAAATCAATCTGTTTTGAAATTACAACTGATATTAAATTACATAATTAAAATAATTAAGTTTGAAATAAAATCATGAATGATATTAAGTTATGTAAATAACATTCAATGCATAATGTTAAATTATATTTATTATTACTTATTTATTTTATTTATTAGAAGTATTATATTTTAATATTTATTTATTATTTTTTATATTATTATATTATTATAATTAATATTATTATTATATTAATTGATTATTATTAATTATTACGATTATCATATTATTATTATTACCACCCACCTTTATCTAATCGCCATAGGACTGGGAGAATCAGATGCAGAACATGACCGGACACAAAACAGTCGTAGAGAAATTACACAAGTCCGAAAAAAAGAAAACCCAAGTCCTTACCGCCCCTTTTAACCATTTATGAAACTCCGTCCAGTTCAGAAAAACATCCCTATAAAGCATCTCACCGAGATCGCGACGGACAATCTATGGATTCTCAAGTCACATGGGGTTCATCCCTTGGCCAAGTGGGCCACAACCAACCCATTACCCTTTCACAAACCTAGCCATTCACTCCTATTATGGCACTTTTTTCTCCTCTGCCAAACTCACTCTCTCCCTTAGGCATATTTGTGACCTCAATCCACTTTCTTCTTCTCCAGCCCGGTCGATTCTCAGCCACACTAAAGTATCTATATATATTCATCTATCTATATATATTATATATTATTATACATATAATATATATATATATATTATATATATAATTATTTATTTATTATTTATTAATTATATATTCAATATATATTATATATAATTATATATATCATATAATTTATTATTTTATAACTTATATATAAATAATATAAATTATATTATATATTAATTTATATATTTATATATATATATATATATAATATATAATATATATATTATTATATATAATTATATATATATATAACTACATGTGTTAAACTATATTAATATATATAATAAAACTATATATTTATATTACTAAATCTATATAATATATTATATATATTATACTTATATTAATATATAATAAATTTTTATTTTTTACTTATAATATTAATTTATTATTTATGTAAATAATATATATATAATATATATATATTATATATATTATAAGAAGTTACAAATAAATTATATATAGATATATATTATATTATATAATATATATTATATATATATTAATAATATATATAATTAATATTCTATATAATATATATATAATAAATATATGTTTATTGTACATTATATATATATATATTTATTACTAATATATATATATTAGATATAATATTATATATATATTCTATATATATATCATATATATAAATATATATATATATTTATTATAAATATAATAGTAATATTATCATATATTAATAATTTTATATATATAATATATATATTATATACTATATATATATAGAATATTATATTATATAATATATATATATATTATATAATAGAATTATATATAATTAATTAAATATTAATATATATATTATATATCAGCTTAACCAACCAAACATCATCAATTCTCTTTCCACATGACCACCATCTCAAAGTACTTTCATTATCTCTCATTTACCCCTTTCATTCACACCACATAACCCCTTAATACGATCATTCCTCATGTTATCAATATTTTACAAATTTTTCTCACACCTAACACACCCCCAAGATTGTCTTATACTGAACACATTTGGCTTTTAATACTTAAGATCTTTTATTTCGCAGACCTTAACGTCTCCACACAACATTTAAACACAAGATTAATCAACATTCTCCCGTCTAAAAGATCTAGCACACTCAAGACTTTCATTCCATTTACCACACAACCGAATTATCTTAATTTGCACCCAGCCCCTTTTCCTGCCATTCCACAAATTTCCTACTACTCTGCATCATCCATTCCTTTTTCATCAACATATATACTAAAATAATTTAAACTAGACACTGTTCCAGCTGCTAACCCCTCTCAAACTCCTTCAGATTCGCCACAACAAAACACTAAACATCCGCACTAATAATATATTCTAGTGGCACCCTCCCACCTCTCCTTCCATTCTCCCTATCATGTCCTATTACACCATCCACCTTCACCCCTCCTCTATTTTTTCATACCCCCATCAGTGTACAAATTAAATATTCAAGGACATATAACACATCACTGCCTCATTTCCCTTCCGCTGTTAAATATTAAACCAATCACGTCTCTCCAATTTATATCTTAATACACTCATTCACTAGCGTACTAAATACCTTTTAATTCCCACTTCAGGAAGTCTTCTTACCACCCACCCCAATGACACATTACCACACTACCTTACATAGAGCTTCCTCTGTTTAATCCCTTTGCAAAATCTATAAAACTTAAATGCCAATCTATAAACCTAAATACAATTTTATAATCTTCTCTCTCATTTTCTCAATCAATTAGTGTTCAAATACGTTAAAGATTGATCCAACCACTAATCTTGTTTCCCTACCATTCTAAACGCGCCTGTTTCATTCACCAATCAGTCCATTCATGCACTCGAGCTATCTTTTCGGACCAACAGAATACCAGCTATATATCTTTCCCCTACCAACACTCAATTAACCTATATGTTCCCTATATTTCCTAAAGCTACCTATCCCCTCGTACCCCTCATAATATAGGGTGTACTTATTTAATGCCTCCATCCAAACCCTCGAACTACTTCGCCCATTTAACCGGTTTTCGTTACACATCTTTCAGATCCACTCAAACACTCTCGACTCCGTTCTTATCATTGCACCAAATTCAGCTTAACCTTGCAAGACCATTTTTTTCAACTTTTCTTCACATCCACTCATTACCTCTTCCTTCACTAATCGCCTTTCCTCACGTACCCAAAATACCCAATATTCCCTTTCTTCACCTCAACCCACAGAAACTATAGATTTCACCTATCACACTCTTCACTATTGATCAATGTTATCTATTCATCAGTTACGTAAGCCATCCTAATTCTTTTTTCTAAACTAGAATCCCTTTATACTCATTTCCTTACACCTTCCGCCGCTTGTCCTTTCCAGAAGAGTCCCTATTCTCTTATTAATTCACCATTCATCCTTCGTCCAAACTTGTTCATTTACCTTCTTTTTTTTTTTTTTTCCTCCTATTGTATGCCCTGATAGTATTCCTTTTTCCCTAATAATCCAGCATTCTTTTTTAAACCTCACTTTTCTATTGATTTTAGCTTTACAAATTCAACCATCGCTTCTCTTTTTTACTTTAGACGCTGCATCACCTCTTCATTCCACCACTAACTTTTAGCTTCATTCTTTACTCCTACTTTTAGACATCCACATATTCTTTGCCATGCTAAACAACCGCTTCTCTTTCATTTAGCTTTCCACTTTGTTCAGTTTCAACTTGTTCCACAATCAAGCTGATTATCTTCAGCGGCTCTATACTATATTCCTTAATTAAGCATTGCTTCAATTAACTTCTCACTCTTTTTTTTACCCACTCTTATTAATTTATATTATTATTTTATTATTTTATTATATTATTTATTATATATGAATATTATTATAAAACTAAGAAACAAAAAGGTTCTTTGAATAACAGAAACTTTTACTACTATATTAAATAAGAATGAAGTGATCACAATTTAATTCTTCCTTATTATAACCTTTGTCTATTAAACATAATCAGAAAGTTTAAAACTACTCTTCAATCATCATCTCGTCAAAATTTATTATATCGTCTCGCAAAAAATGCTAAATCGTCCATCCACTAAAAAATTAATCAATATACTAATATATATATATTAATATATAATATAATATCATACTATATCATATTATATATATATTTATATATAATATATATATAATATATATATATATTATATACTAGTAATATATGTAGAACACACTAAAGGAACGCTTACTCCGCATTGAGTTATCTCGAAAAACTAAGATAATGTACAAGGAAAAAACTCGATAACTATATGAATCAGCGTCATAAATTGTGGAAATGAAAAAAATATATTTATTTTTTGGGGGTTTTTTATATCCAAAACTTTTAAGTAAGTAAAAAAAATATCAATAAACTATTTCGTGCGCATGAAATTATTATGAAAAAAAAGATAATATATTTTTCTTTAAACTATATGAGAATACCCCAGCGTAAACCGCAAAGATGCAAAGACTGGGTCTTCGCCTCTGGGACGACGGGTAGGACTAAATTCCACCCCCTTCCGAGATGGTCTCCGGACCACCCGCTCTGGTATTGGGGTGTCGCGGGGTTTCCTCTGCCCCTCCCTAACGCTACGGGAAAACGTCCCCACTCGTCCCACCTTTCGCTTTCGCATGCCCCCTTAAAGAAGAAAATACGTATTTCATAATTTATTAGTTTTAACTTTTTTTATCGTAGTTTTGAATATAAAAAAAATTTTTTTTAAAAAATAAAGTAAAAATTTTTTGTCCAATATGTTTCCATACTCAAATTTGACGCTGTGTTCCATATAAATGTTATCAGTTTTTTCTTGACCTATCTTATTTCGAGATATCCATCGGGTAATTCTTTATGTCCATATATATAATAATATAATTATAATAATATTATATATATTATTTATACATATTATATCTTTATATATATATATATATATATATTATATATATATATATATATATTATATATATAATAATAATTCTGT
>JABUQX010065856.1:0-15000 GCA_015478945.1 Trachelipus rathkii | reverse complement strand
TATATATATATATATATATGACGGATGATTTGTTTTGCTTGGCGAATCTGAAGAGAGTTTGAGAGGCATTGGATAGAGAGATTGGCAGGGTTGTGTGAAGGAGGCTTGAAGTAAAACGTGGGATAAGAGTAAGTTATGTTGTGAGTGAGGATAGTCCTCAGTGTGAAGTTATGTTAGATGGTGAGCAGCTAGAACAAGTGTCTGAGTTTAAATAAAAATATAAAGTAGGGTATATGTTGGGATGAAAAGGGAACGGATGCAGAGTGTAGTAGGAAAGTTTGGTGAATGGCAGGAAGGTGGCTGGGCAATTAAATCGTTGGTGAATGCAAAGACTAAGTCTTTGAGTGTGCTAGGGTCTACATGAGGCGTATGGTTGTTACCTGTGCTATTGTATGGTAGTGAGACTATGGTCTGAATAAGAAGTATAGATCTAAAGTTCAATGTGTTTCAGATGGACAATCTTAGGGATGTGCTAGGTGTGAGAAGATTGATAAAATGAGGAGGAATGAACGTATTAGAGAGTGGTTTGGTGTGAAGAAAGGAGGTAAATTGATGAGAGAATAAATGAAAAGTATGTTGAGATGGTTTGGTCATGTGGAAAGGATGGAATGATAGCCGGTTGGTTAGAGCGGATGTATAGTGGTGAGTGTGTTGGGACCGACCGGCTGGAGACCGAAGAGAAAGTGGATTGAGTCGTGAACGAAGTCTGAAGGAGAGAATGTGAGTTTTGCAGAGGTGAGAAGAAAGGTGCATGATAGGAGAGAATGGCGGGGTTTGTATGGGGGCATGGTTGTGGCCCACCTGGGCCAGGGGATGAAACCTTACATTGACGATTTACCATAGTGAGGGGTCCGTCGCGGTCCCGTGAAGCTCTAGGTGGATTTTCTGTCTTGTGACGAGCTCTCCATTAATTAATTGTAAAGCAGGGGCGGTTAAGGCTGGGCTTTCTTTTCGACGTTTTCATGTTCTCCAACTGCTTTTCTTTTTCCGATGCTTGACAGCACCTTACCCCAATCTTGGGGCAAAGAGGAAGTTGAAGAAAGAAAGAAAGAAAGAATATATATATATATTATAATATAATATATATTTATATTAGTATATATAATATATTATATATATATATATATATATATATATAATATATATATATATATTATATTATATTAATATATTATAATATATATATATATTATATATATATATATATATATATATATATAATATATATCTATAATATTATATATATATATAATATCGCTTTTATGTTAGTCATAAAAATGCAAAAAAAAGGTGGCTTATTCTATATTGTTATTCTCTACGCGACCATACCGTATTAATCACATAATATCTGATTAATACTGTGTTTTATTACATAAGAGAAAGTTAATAAAAAAAAATCGTTAGGAATAATAAATAAAATGCGGAAAACAGATGGATAAATTACAATATATATATATATATATCATATATATATAATATAATAAATATATATATATATATATAATATATATATATATATAATATATATAATATAATATATATAATATAATATAATATAATATATACTATATATAATAATATATATAATATTATAAAATAATATTATATATATATATATAATATATATTATATAATATAATAATATAATATTATATATATTAATATTATATATATTATATATATATATATATATATATATACCTTATAATGTAAGTACCTACTATACGTATGTACAAGTATATATAATAGGAACCTTTTACTAACTTGACCGATATTTAACATCATATTATGAATATGTCTTTCGCGATGCGTCTTACCTGCTGCTCCTAGCGATCTACAAAGGACGTGTGTGGCAGTATCTGTGCTTGCAGCTCGACCGAGACGTGCCACCGGTGAACTTCTAGTTAATAGTACAGAGGCGCTGGCTGGATTAGAGTGGTCACTGTCACTTTTATACACTTAACTTATAGTCTCTCATGATTCATATACAATGACAGCCCCTTCCTATATTCATCTTTTCTCGATACCCTTTAGTGTCTTTGACAACGCGAGCCTATTTCAGCTCCGCCGTTCATAAGATGATGATTATTAACATACAAGGCAACCACTGCGACGAAGACCCACAGACAATGATTGGTATCTCAGTAACTATTCTCTATGTATGTGGTTATGGTATTCTCGACTTCCTTGTGTATCTCGTAGTACCAAGGTTCAACTCCTGGAAAATGCTCACAATACTACTCCATTCCCTTCTATTATGCACGATTTCTCTCATACTGACCAAATCCTACTATTTTTTAGTTACACTATACCTGCGTCGGTCATGATTCCCCTAGATACCTTCACAGTTTTAATCAAACCTGAGCTATATATAACCTAATATTACTAGATGCTAAACAATATATCCATCCTTTTAAAATGAACAAACCACACAAATACACTCATTTATTTGTTCAGTTTCATCCTGTTCACATTCAACTGACTTATTTTGCAAATACTCTCATATTCTTTTTGTTATAATCCTGTTTATTTAACCTCCCACTCCTAATTATCATCGCTTCTTTCCTCTCCATCCATGCCCACACTAACTTAATCTTACATAAACCAACATAATAACCCGATAATACCATCCCCAACCCCCTCACTGATTTAACATACTTCAACACCTCCTTCTTCACCAACACAAAATCAATCATACTACTCACTCGATACCATCTCTACCTAAACCAGCTTTGGATAGTTTTGTGTTCGAAAAATGTATTACCATATATATATATGTATGGTATTACTTACCCACACATCTCTCTTCACACAGAAATCGATCACTTTCCTACCATTCTTATTTTCTCTCTCAATACCAAAGGCAGCTATTCACCCAACACATTTACTCTGAAGACCTAACTCACCCTATCCAAAACATCATTCAGATCATTCCACAAAATCTCTCTCATCTACGTCCCCTTCAGATGGTCCATATCCAACAACTACACATACCTTAACCTTTACAAACTTAAATTTAACCATTAGTATTCTAGTACTCACAAAAGAAAAACGTACCTAGTTTGTGCAACAAACAAATCACTCATCAGAATCGCAATTCTTTCTCTCCCCCCCCTCATTCTACTCCGTTTCAGCACCCACACATTTCACACCACACCATTCGTCCTCACCACATCCTTTCACCTTTGTTTCAGTTACATCAATCAAATAAAGGTTATGATTCCTAAATGCATCCATCACCGTCTCCCCCCACCAACCACTTTTTCTCATCATTTATTTCTCTAACATTCCATGTTCCCAGATGCTTCACACAGTTTCGCCGAAATTTGCAAGGTTGTTTACGGCAATGACCACCAGGTGAATGAATTCATGAGTATTCCTAGGGCATAAATAAATAGATGGTAACGGAACCCTAACCCAGCTGCCACTGTCTTTTTAGTATTCCTCATAAGACACGAAGAACATACGTTGTAGATATTTTTTCTTCACCACATACATGGATATCTATTTTAGTCGCTTTTTAAGACACGCAGAGAACACGTTATTGACGTTCTTTCATCTCCACATACAGGGATATTTCACTACCGCACTACCGCACACACACACACGTATATATATAACAAACCCACTGACAGCCCGACACAACACACTGCACACACACACTCTACACACACACACACAATACACACTGACATGCATTTGCAAAATGCTGATCATTAGTAGTGATCACACAACCAAAAAGGTTGTATAATCAAGACAATAAAATCTATGACCAAAAAACAAAAAAACAACTAAAATAATTAAAGTATTAAAAGTTGCTAAAATTAATTAAAAATCACAAAATAATAAAACAAAATAATATACAGCATTCATCCACCAACATAACACTTTCTTCACCCGTCCTCACCCCACTACAGCAAATACTGGTAAAACTAAGATATAATTTCAAACAAGAGAAATAACAAAGATCAATCTAGAATACACCTTGATAGGACATAATTAGTATTGCTTACTAAAAAAAATTAACTCACGGGTCAAATAAAGTAACTAATAATAATTATATAAAACTTTAAAAGAAAAAGATAGTTTTAAAAATTGCTACTCTGTATTAAAACAAATCGAAGTGGTCTTTTATGGAGAGTATCTATCTTTGTTTCTATTAGTAAGTTATGAATTAAAAAAAAATAATATAATTAATAAATATAAAAAAAAAAAAAAATAAAAAATCCCAAAAAATAAAAAATTATAAAATATAAACAAAAAGAAATAACCATTAAAAAATAAATGTTATTAAAAATAAGAACACACATAACATTTTCCTTATATGTTAAATATAATATATATATATATATATTATAATAATATATATATATAGGAATTTAAGAAAATTAGTTTATAATTATATTATAGAATGTACATGCATATATATATATATATATTATATATAATATATATATATATATTATATAGTATAGGATATAGGTAATAAGTAGACTATATATAGTGTAGGATAGAGGAGATATAATAGATAATGATGTTATATGAAAGTAGTATATATAAATGCTATGAAATATCGAAAGATATCAAAGTAAAACTTTTGAAGACCATCTGATGCACAAAATTATTTTAGCCAAAAAAGAAAAGAGGAAATAAGAGAAAAAAAAAAAAAATAAAGGAAAAAAATATTTTTTCAAATATAATCTGGTACTCGTACTCGGCTTTAAAAAAATAATGAGTTGTGAAAGGAAAAAGATCGTCGACAGATTTACCGCGCAGAGGAATATGAGGAGAGGAGGGAGGAGGGAAGTAATAGATAAGAAGAGATTAATCCCCCACACCTTTTTTCCTTTAGCAGTTTGGGTTTTGGGAATACAAATTAGTATATGAGATAAGAAAGGTACACTAATAATGGAATAAATAAGGATAAACTTTTTCCTACGAGACAAAAAGACAAAGTATTTGAATTATGTTTTGTAATGTAGAAAAGATAGATACTCTTTATAACGAATTATATTTTTTTTATACTTAAACAAAATATTTGGCTATTAAGTAAGAGGTAATAATAATCATATAATAATATAATTATATAAATAATAATAATTTAATAATAATTAATAATAGATAATTAATAAATAATAATATATAATAATTATTATATAATATATAATAATAATATATTAATAATAATAATTAATAATAATAATAATAATAATTAATAATAATAATAATTAATTAATAATAAAAATAATGAGAGTAATAATATAACTATAAATAATATATAATAATAATATATAATATTAATTTAAATAAGTAATAGTCTATAAAACTAAGAATAATAATAATTAATTAATTAATAAATTTCTATATAATAAAATTATCACAAATCTGATAATAATAATTTTCAAAATTCATTATTTTTTAATATCCCCAAAGGAAATTAGATACGGAATATTCGAATGTTCAGGAAGATGGATTGGCGTAATAAGTAAATTATTTTTAAATAAATAGAATAGAGTGATCTCTCTCAAAGATAGTTGATTTATTATAGATTAAATTTAATTTAATATATATTTTTTATATCATAAAAAAAATGTATATTATAACTATATATTAAATAGGTATGATATAGTATGAGTAGTATTTATATCTAGTAATATATTATATAAACACTACTAATAAATAATATATAATATTAAATGGTATAATATATATATATATTCAGGACGTATGGGTTTCAATACAAGGTACTTGGTACTGTACTTCTCACTTAACCAGTCTACGATTTTTATGGAAAACGGCAGTTACTTGACTTGTTTACTTGTGTACTTGCTCAAATGGAGTTCTGAATAATCTACTTAAAAAGGTGCTACTAGGTGTACTTGTAACTTTTGTACTTGAGCCTTTTTGTACTTTACTCTGGTTACTTTGTTGTCTAAGTTTAGTTCTTGCCTAAGTAGTTTTGTGCATCTTAATTCAATGCCAATTTTTTATTTACTTCTACATTATCATTTTTCTCTTTATTATATGTTTTTAAACTTTTTTTAAAATGTATTCTGAATATATATATTTGTCCATTATATGATGCTAACCAAGTAATGTACTATTTATTTAATGGGGGAATGTATATTATATATAATATATATAGAATAGATATATATATAATTATTTTACTTATATAATTATTATAATAAGTTATTTTAGTTATAAAATATAATATATATATATATAATATGGTAGGAATAATAAATAATAAATAATATAAAGTTAGTAAAATTAATATATATCATCATATCATTCAAGAATAAACCACCTTTTTTTCCTCCAAGACTGGGGTAAGATAGGGAGTAAGGTGCGTAACATTTTCTGAAATAGACAAAAAAGTTTTAGAAGAATATGACACAAGTCTGAATAAGATAATGAGCTCAGCCTTACCTTCCTCTTTATACCTTAATTAGTGGGAAAACTCGATCGCACAGTATAAAATTCCAACTACATTGAGGTCACGGAGCGATCCGCGACGGACCTCAACTATGGCAAATCTCGCCCAATTGTGGGGTTTTCATCCCTTTTGGGAGTGAGGGCACCCTCTCATAGGGGGTTAGGGTGTGTGCCACAATCACATAACACCCTTTCAACAATAACAAACCTTGCCATTTACTACCAATTATTGTTACTTTTTTTTTCTCGCCCCTGCCAAAACTCACATTTCACTCCTCCCAGTCATTCTATTTTGCTGACTCAAATTCCCTTTTTTCTTAACGGTCTCGCCAAGCCAGTCGATTCCCACACACTCACCACATATACATTCCACTTAAACCAAAACCGACTTCATTCCAATTCTTGTCCACAAATGAACCAAACCATAACTAAACGATACTTTCATTTATATCTCTCATTATTAATCCATCTTTGTTTTATACCATACAACTCTGGTAATACGTTCTTCCTTCAGATTTTATCAGGATCTGTCGTCACACCGCTAACAACGCTCTCCTCTAGGATTGTCCATTTTTCTGAACAACTATTGTACTTTTTATGATTCTTATTTACCTCTATATTCCAAGAACCAAATGAGTCTTTACTATCATTTACCTTTAACACTAGAAAAAACATACCCTGATGCTGAAAGAACACTAGCGCACTCAAGAACTTGTCTGTATTACAGTTGCCACCGAGAGGATTGTTATTGCACCGCCATCCTTGCCTGAATTCTCACAATCTTACCTCCACCCTTCACAACTCTCGTGCATCATCTGTTTCCCCTTTTTTCGATTCAACATTAGATAATATATACGTTATTAATATATTTTAAACTCTAGTACATTTGTTCCAGTACTGGAAACTCACCATCATAGCATAATTCACCTACGCGAGGATCTGTCACTCACTCAGGTAACACATAACCTTTACTACTTAAATATTTATCGTTACTTGTTCTAACCCATCCTTTTGTACGACAACCCTGCCAAATCTTTCACTACCTAATCCTCTCTTCTATACTCTGCTTCAGATTTGTGCATCCTCACAAAATCCATATTAATTATAGCGTCATTTTGAACAAAATTACATAAGTTATATATATATATTTATATATATTTTTACTTATAGTATAGATATATATATATATATATATATAATATATATATATATATATATATATATATATATATATAATATTTTATATTACGGTAATACTACATATAAATGGATATAATATAAAGGTATATAGGAATATATATATATATAATTAATATATAATATATATTATATATATTATATATAATATAATAAATAATAATTACAATAATAATATATAATATTTATATATATAATCTATTATGTATATATAATTAGGGTTTATATTCATATAACAAGGTATTAACTATACTACATATATATATATATAACATTATATATTATATATTATTAAATTACATATATATAGATATATAATATAATAAATATATATACTGATATATAGGATATACTATATACTATATATAATAATGGTTATGATAATAAATAAAAAGAGTAAAAATTATTTAATATTTAATACTGTTATATATTTTTTTAATCTCATAGGTAGATGATAATATATAATACGTTAATTATGTATAATATAATTAAATATAATTATTATTATATATTATATATTATAAGGTTTTAAAAAAGCTACCTCATACCAATAATATATATATAAGTATATATTATTTTATTATATATGGATTTTCATATTGCACTTTGGAAGTAAATGTCAAAAACAAAACGATATATGGGTAGGATTAATTAAGCTTTCCTCGAGGGAATTTGAAGAGAGGTCTAAAATTTATTTTAGTACCTTCCACATTTTGAAAGTAAGGATGAAATTGAAAAATATTTAAGTGTTATTATTATTATTATAGGTAATTAAATAAATTAATAATAATAATAGATAATTAGTATATATTTGAGTAGTATTGATAGGTGGAAGATATTATTATTGTATCAGTGTTTCAATGTTTATTACATTGTTGTAATAATAATCGATTATGAGTGAAAAGAAAAATAAACTAATTGTTGAGAAAGAAATAATAGAGGTGCGTTGAGAAGTGGAATATGAGAAGGTATGTGTGGATTTCAAATCATGATATACATATGAAACAAATGATTAGGAATAATGAGGGAAGAGGAAGAAGAAGATATATAAATTTCTTATATAATGGAATTATGGATTATGCAAATATGAATTAAATTAATAATAATTGTAATAAATAGGATATTTATATATAGGAGATCTTTAGGGCAAGTGTGTTTAATAGTTATTTTAATGGATGTTTAGGTGGATAAGTAATTTCTAGAATAGAGAATCTAAAAAGTATGTGAAATATAACCGATAAATGAAGCAAAAAAAGGTATGTAAGAATAAAATAGTTTGTGTCTAATTAGAAAAGATTTATATTTTTAATATTAAAATAGACGGTAGTTTGAAGACAAGGTGAAATAATTATAAATAATGTGTGAATAGTTCTTCCATTAGGCTCAAATCCAACTGTAATATATGAGATAGGGTTATGAAATAGATAGACTGGTAGGATTAAAAGGATGACTCAAAGGAGTAATAGAGTTTAGAAATTGATGTGGGAGAGTGAGAATTGAGAGTGAGAATGGAATTCCTTATCTCTAATTATATGTGAGGAAATGATTTGGTTTTTGTGATTTGTGGTGCGAATCTGAAGAGAGATTGATAGAGAGACTAGTAGAGAGATTGGTAGGGTGTGTAAAAAGAAAGGGTTTGAAAGTATAAAGTAAACAGATAAGAGTAATTTTTATGGTTGTGAGTCGATGATACAGAAACTCAGTGGTGAATTATGTTAGCATGGATGAGCAGACTAGGATAATTAGTGTCTGATAATTTTTATATTATTTTGTAGGATATTGATGGTTGAATGAAGATAGCGAAAGACAGGATGTTAAATGACAGAGTGTAGAGGAAAAATTAGTGAATGCAACTTAACGGTGGCTGGGAATCGCATAAGTTTAATAATATCGTTGGTGCGCTAGGTGGCGCCTGAGTTATTGATGATGTTATGTATGATTGATGATGATGATGCTGATATTGATGTTATTATATAGATAATTATATTTATATATTTATGAATAAATCGCTCTATCTATTAAACAGAAACGATGGAAGTACTGCTAAATCGAATAAGGGTTATAAATATAAGATGTTTGTTGCTAGGCTTATATTATATTATATATTTTGATTTATTCCCATATATATATATATTTTAAAGTATAGTGAGGGTTATAGGTAGGGTAGCTTCCTGAGTGGATATAGGCTCATACCGGGTATATATATAGTAGGGTATAGATAATGGGGATGAGGGTGGACGTAATACATAGAATATATAGTAGTATGAGTGAGTAGTGAGGACCCTCATACGGTATAGTTGATATAATGCAAGTTTTCATAAAGACTTGTTACTTGCAAACTTTGCGTTTATCTTTTGTCACTCCCCACTCTACTGTTGTACTCGTGTTACTCCTAGTCACCCTATTTGGAACGAAATTCTAGAGGCCGAAGTACTTGTACTAGTGAGCTGTGTGACTTTGGAAAGAAAATGGTACCTTTTGAATCCCCACAGCCACTCTCCTTCTGATAATCTTAATGCCGGTTATATCTTATAATACCTCTATACTATATGATTAGGGGTATCCTTTATTATTAAGTTATTATATAATATAATTTATATAAAATAAATATTTGAATAATTAAAATATATAATATAATTCTAAAAATAAACAGAAATAATTATCTATCTGTACAATCATTTTAACATATCTTTATTTTAGTCATTGATGTTTTTTGTTTCATCCGTCTCTGATTTTCCTCGGGCATGATTTACCCGGCTGTACTTGTGTTAGACCAGAAAGTTCGAGTGCGGTGCGGTGGACATGTATACGATGCTAGAGGTTAACGGTGAGTAGTGGTATAATTATATGGTTTAAATTGTTAGGTATAGCAAAGCGGTTGATTGGTTGCGTATTAATTCAGGGTGCGGTGCGTTGCGGTGCGGTGCGGTATGATTCGGTTCGATGAGTACTGGTGCACAACCTTCTACTGTGGTATTAGATCATAATCTTTATAAGCATTTTTTCTGCTAGTTTTCCCAAACTATTATTCCAACTAAATATTGTATATTTCTAGTCTATATACACTTTAATAGTAGGGTTGGTTAATGTACGGAAATGTATTGTAGTACGGTGCATTGTAATGCGTGTTAATGCATTGCAGTGCAGAATGCATTTCAGTGCGGTGCATTCGCAGTTGCGGTGCATTTAGTAGTGTTTTAGTACATTTGTGCTCTAGTGCTCTAGGTACATGCTAGTTGCGAGTGCATTGTATAGTGCTAAATATAGGTACTTGTATTAGAGTGCTGGTACAGTTGCAGTGCTGTGCATTGTAGTGTTGCGGTGCATTTGTAAGTGCTGGTATATTTTGCAAGTGTCGGTTGCTTGTAGTGCTGGAACATTGTAGTTGCAAGGTACAGTTGCAGTGCTTACTATATATATAGGTATAATGGGTTATTAGCGGTAATTATGCATTGTAGTACGTGGTGCATATGTCAGTTATATTATAACCCGTAATTATCCCCAAAGTGAGGGAGACGGCATAAGTTTCATATGTACTAGAGTGCATATTAGTTTCTAACTCAGTGCGTGTTATTTTTATTTTTCTCACAGTGAATTTTATTTGTGATGCACTTTGTAATACAATATCAGCTTCCAAATATGCAATGCTCAGTTAGGTATAGACCAATATTTACAGCTCTGTATTCTGTGCCGTGCTGTTGCGGTGCAGCTCTGACAATTTTAAATTTTTATGTTTCAGAGTGAGAAATTTTTGGTATTTTTATATCAGCAGTTTATTGATACAAAAAACACATAGGATTTGATTAAGCTTAACAGGATGTGATTCTGATCTCTCTTGAATAAATGTATTTATTAAGACGACTGTCTGAAAACTCTGTGGACAATTAATTGTTAAATTTGTTAGAACAGATGACCCCAATAAATAATTGGTGGTTCGGTAAACTTTTAATCACATTAAAACCAAAGGAAGTTAACTAACATTATTAAATCCAATATTAATTATCATTCTGTATTCAAATCATACTGTTTATAATGAGGGGTTACAGGGATATGGTTCTGAAGAAACTTCTGGAGACTATTAACACCTCTAGTAAATGTGAGTGTAGAACCTCCCCTGCGCTCCATAAACAACTATTTCTTTTATTTCTGTTCTATTAATTTAAAACAAATGTGGGTTCTATTAAATACATAAATTAATTTATACTACCATTTTTGTCAATTCATGTCATGTTTTAAAAGAGTGACTTAAAGGTACCGAAGATCATGTCCTCTTGAAAAATCTAGTGATGTATCAAATTAACTAGCGTAAATAGTGGAGGTGAACCCCGTTACAAAAATAGATTTACTAGATTATATAATATTGTCAAATCAAAACAAATTTGAATATTACACTTAAATTAATATACAAACCATTTCAATATAATGGGAAAACGTGGATTTGATGAAAAGAACAGGGATGGGGAACGCTTCGTAGAGTTTTGTGAGAAAATAGTGTGTTGAACCCCGCTCAAAATAGTTATATACGTTATATTTTGATACAATCAAAAACCAATGAGTAAATTAACAATAATAAATTAAATATCATTACCCATTATTGAGATCGTTCACCAGCATTTAGTAAATTCTTGCATATAGGTGCCAACTGTGGGAGAAGAAATATAATTACCCTATACATGATAAGCATAGACACGGTCATGAAGAATTATACTACATAAAATTTTGATCCGCAACAACAATCACTCAGAAGTCAAGGAATAGTAAGACCAACTCCAATTCCAGATGTGTATCAGCCACAAGTTTCACCAATCTCTAGGCTTGCACAAATAGTCTTGTGTACTTCTATTAATGGATCTCTGTTACCAGAAGTGTTTCCAATATAATTTATGCTAAGGATTTCATCTTTAACTTTTATATCCCCAAGGCTTTCAACTCAAAAATATGGTTGATGATAGTTCGACCTTCCAGGCGGAAGGAGCTACAGGAGCCTGTAATTTTTTTTTATCGGACTCCAATTCCACTTATGCTCCATCTCTCAGCGCCTCCTAATCAGCTCTGGCTACGAACGAGAGTCAGATTGAGTTAAAACTCAAACGACCCTTGTTTCTTGCTTGTCTACGTTGAATGCAATTCTGAGAGATGTGACTCATTTTATCATTTAAGCAACTATTCAAAGAATTGGAGAAAGTTTAATAATAATAAGTTTAAATAATATATAACTATAATAAATAAATTATATAATATATTATAATAATAAGTAGATTTTAATAATATATAATAAATAGATATAATATATTATAATAATTTTAAAATAATAAAATAAATAATCATATAGATAACTAATAATAAATAATAATAAATTGAATAATAATAATAATAAATTAATAATAATAATAATAAAACAATATATATATATATATATATTATTATGATATATATATATAATATATATATATATATATATATATATATAGTATATATATATATATATATATATATATATATATATATATATATATATATATATATATAATTATATAAATATATTATATATATATATATATATATATATATATAGTATATATATATATATATATATATATATATATATATATACTTATGCAAGAAAGAGTTATCTAGAAATACCCTCCATATATGTATAATTTTAAATATTACTGAAAAATATTCTATATTATATATATATATATATATATATATATATATATATAAGTCTGTATCATATCTAAATAGACATAAAAATTATATAATTAAATATATAATATTTAATAATAATGTATAAAAAAATAAATATAATAAATAATATTTCATACTATATAAAGTGTTAATTTATTTCATATAACTCATTTATTTATTTATTCGCAATTAGGATCTCAAAAAAATTTAAAATTCTGCCAGTGAAATTTTTTCATTAGAGTTACAATAGAAAACAATTGATATAGTGAGTGCCAAATTTTTTTTACTTTTCTTCACATGGTTCGAATAATAATAAAGAATTATTAATTATTTATTATTTATTATTATTATTTGATTATGTGACTCTGTGGGATATTATTATTATAATTATTATTGATTATTATTACGATTATTTATTTATTCATATTATTATTATATTATTGAGTTTTAATAGTAATATTTATTTAATTTTTCCCATTAAGAGTATTTTCTTGCTCTCATTTTTCTTTCACATTATTATATTTATTTTTGACTTTCATTTATCTTTGTCTTTTTTGAATATAATTATTATGTGATTGATTTTGGATTGATTATTGTGCCAATAATACTAGATTGTCTGATTGTGTGTATTTATTGATATTTATTTATTATATATTTAAATATTATTTTTTTATTATCTATGTTATTGTTATTTTATTATTTATTTTTTATTAATTTTATTATTGATAATATTTATTAAATTATTATTGTTTATGATTATTTTTGAAATTGAATTTTATTATATATTATATAGATTATTATTATTAACTTATATATATTATTCTATTCATACATTATTAATTAATGTTTATTGTTACTCAAAATGCTATTCTTACTGTCACATGTATTTATTTATGATTCACAATAACAATTATAATAAAATTTAATTAATGTTTATATTATAATTTTTTATATAATTATTATTATCTATTGATAAGTATATTATTATTAAAATTATTATTATTAATTTATTTAATTAATACTTCATTATTATTATTTAATCTTATTAATATATATAGTTATATTAATTATATATTAGACGCCATGGATTAATTAATATCTGTATTTTCGAAGGTTTTTTGCATAATACGACACATTAATTGGAATATCGAAGATTAAAAAGCCCTTTTACAAACAAACACCACTGAATAATTTTGGATTTAAATTATAAAATTGTTTATATGAATGGTTTATTTGAAATATCTGGTAAGGAGAATGAGTTTTGGACAAGTTATAGAAATAAAAAATTGAGAGCTTTATTGTGCATCTTTGTGGGTATTTCTTTAGAGTTTATTTATGATAACTATAAAGTTTCATTGACTTTAAGCATATTTTTCACGTATTTTCCATTATTTTGAATGACACTTTTATTGAGAAATGGAATATTTGTTAATTTATTATATATTCGTGGAAAATGTGGTATTTTTATTATTCTCGCTTCCCGGATTATTTATTTTACTTTATTATTATTATTATTATAATCAATACTATTATTGACTTATGTTTATTTAATTATATTGAAGGTCTTTGTGCTATGTGGGATTATTATTATTATTAAGATAATATGATTGATTCTTGATATATCTCATTCTCTTAATTCAAACATGACCCCAATAAAATCCTCCTCTTTCTTTT
>JABUQX010065855.1:10000-17500 GCA_015478945.1 Trachelipus rathkii | reverse complement strand
ATATATATATATATATATAATATATATAGATATATATATATATATGGCGTTTACATATTGATCAGACTCGCTCTTGATCCCCTTTAATTAATCTTAATTACTGGCCCTATTGAATCTGGACGGTTTTTCAAGATGAGAGATTGATCAATGATTTCTTATGTATCAGGTACGAGGTTTTCACAAGAAATGAGTTTTTACACAATGAATAATAGGTAATGCAAGCACCTATAAATCGTAGTGATTAACAAAATAACATCACGTAATCACTACTTAATTATAATATGGCACTGACCCTAATCTAAGCTACCTCTCGGCATGAGAGTTCCTACAAAAAGACCATGAGGCAGGGACGCTTCGGGTGGCATCACCCTCCGCGTCTCCCCTCTTATTTTGGCCTTCCCCCCAATGGGGGAGGAAAGCTATATTAACCCTATTGTTACAATAGACTTACAAGAGAGGCACCAGATCTAGCGAGGTGTACACACGAGATCGGCAAGTAGTCTCTCACATGGCTGTGTCACCTGTCGTGTCATGCATGCTTAATGACTTACATAATTGTTCTAATCATGGGATCTTTAGCCCATGGTTTGTGGTGACCTCTGGTTTGTGACAGGGACATTTGATTCAAAATCTGAAGTGAGGCTTGAGATTTTGATTATATTCAAATGTTCCTAAGAACACTCCTCTCAATGATTACATGAAATGCATAGGAAAGTGGAATAGAAGGAATAGCGGAATAACTACGTGGAAAAGGAGGAAAGAACTACAATATATGAATCATAATACTCTTTGACAAATACATTTGTAACCGTACTAATTTCCACATCACCGTCTTTATCTCTTATTTTCCATCAGAGATACTCCCATTTGTTCCTCATTCACTTCCATTACGTTTCTGTTCCTTACGAGTTTTGTTTTGGGACTGAAGGAGTGAGTACAGGTTCGTAGAATATTTTAACATTTCTTAAGCTTTCTACGACGACTTTATTATCCTTTATGATGTGCGCATTGCTGTTGGTGATCTTTATTACACGATAGGGGCCGTGGTATTTCGCCGATAACTTTCCTACGTTGTATTGTTGACTCTTCACAAGTAGAAATCGAGCTTCTTTCAGATTCTTGGGCATAAATATGTTTTTGTTTCGTAAATTTGTTTTTTGCGTTAATGGTTTGGCCATTAACTCAGTTAGTCTTTCAATGTAAGTATCGTATGATTTTGGTCCCTCGGAGGCGTAGGTGCTGATAAGACCGCCGGGGTTTTTTTTATGTTAGTGCATGTTTTCTGGCCGTAGACTGCTTACTTTGGGCGGGATACCACTCTCGGAGATGGTGAGCGGAGGCCGGAAACGAATAGGAGAAATAATACAAAGGAAGGACGCTTAACCAATCGTGTTTCTCATGGCAGGCTCTGGCTAACATCGTCGAAGACTGTTGACAATCATCTTATTTACCATCTCTACTTTTCCATTACTTTTGACAATTATTAGTACTGGTTGTGGATGGTAGTAGTTATAAAACTCTCTCAGTTTTCATCGCCACGAAGATCGCTCAGCACCAAAACATGAACTTATCTGACGCGAGAGACTCTCTCAATAGACAATGGAGTAGACACTAGTGGTTAGTAGACCGGAGCTCCCGTTATCTTGATATACAGACGATGTTGCGGCTGACGCACATCTTCGAGCCAGCCTAGATTCCAAGAGATGGTGGATATCCCGAGGGGTCCATGGGTAAAAAACCAGCTTGAAGAGCAGTTTGATGACCCTGGCCTACCTTATACATCGGCCACTGCATTTCCCAAACATTAAACAAGTTCGGTGGGGCTACTGGGGATGGAGCTGGTATATACCTCTCGCAAAGGTTCTTCGGTACACATTGTTGTTCCTTGTTGGCTCCGTTTCTGTGCCTCTTTGAGTGTGGAACAGGAACGCGACATTACCAATTTATAGTCGAGGGAACAAAGACAATCTCTGCTATCCAAATGAGAGGTTAGTAAACTACTTTGTAGCCCCGGACAGGTAAGGTGGAGGCTTAATATGCGATGGTGAGTGGAAATTATGCATACTCTCGAAGACAGCTGTGAAAAGACTAACATAACATGCTTCCCGATAATGGGTTCCGAGAGGACGCCTGAGAATAGATTGAGTACAAAAAACAAACGTGTTAATCCAACGGACTAACCTTAGACATCTAGACATTGAGGCTCACGACCGGACCTAATACCAAGTATTGAATCTCCTACTTGTTTATAGCTAAAGACTCTGCATAGTGTTCATTCTACTTTCCATCTGAGAGCACGGACAAAACAGAGTAAACGACTGCAATAAGAAAGCTTAGCGAGCGGACACTCATAAATACACTCATTTCCAGCATCTTAGAGAGCAATGTGATCTTCATGCGCTAACAAGTGAGAGACCAATATAAGAATATTATTGAACCTCCTCGTCTTGAGAGGAATATAATATCAACACCCAAATAACTTGAACAATAAATGTCAAACATATAGTGTAAAATATTTCTCTCTCGATATTAGTTTGTAATGCATGACGATTCAAAAATTCTGTTATCTTTTTAGGCATTGATTGACTATAGGGTAGACTTCATGGTCGCCTTTATTGCTACTCCAATACATTGACAGTGTGTGTATAGATGGAGATGGAAAGTCCACTCGTCTCTTTTCTCTTGAAAGGCATTTTACTCATGCTCTAAAGATGACATGAAAAATCTCTTTCACGGGAAAAATATACAATAATTCAAAATCACATAAGCTATACATGTTTGCCAAAATACCTCTTTGAATAGAATTCTATATTTGGGGTTGTCTGACTTCATTGGGAAACAACCCACGCCATATAAGTATCATGAGGGGTAAATTATCAAGTGTCTACTTTTTAATAGGCTGTTTTTTATCGTATCTCTTATGCCAGGGTTAAAGTTATCTACTCTCTTTACTTTTTCTCTACTTTCTCTTCTTCTTGGATGGCTATTAATCGTTACAGATATATCTTCTTCTTTGTCCAGTGGATTTTTTGACCAACGAGGAATATGTTAGCCATAGTGCACATGGCCATTCCGGGGTTTTGAAGTGGGAGTGTGCGAGGTTTTAATGGGTGAGTAACGTCCTTGTCCTTCCTGAGGCAAACACTTGTCCCTATATGCGAGGCCTCTTTCAGGTTCCAAGACCGAGCCACAGTGTCATTTGGTGGGGCTCGCGTTGCAGCAGGTTATAGTAATCGTATCTCTAAATCTATGAAATTTCTGAGGAGACGGAGGATTCTCTTATAAATGGAGCAGCAGATGTACAGCAAGAATGACTCGTATGAATAGATTGCTCCTCATAAATCATATGATATGGTTTTCTCAGCCTCGGCGTCTCTGGATATTCCGCTGGTAGAGTGCGGGATGCTCACCGGATTCTTGCTAGTCCACAATAACGGATGTGGACAGTGTGGAAAGTGGAGGGCAGATAGGGGCTTCACGTCAACTCAGACTCCATGTCCCTCTTTCTCCCTATATGTCGTCGTCGATTATTGTGCTCTCTCATTATATATTTATTAGTTACACTTTGTTGGCAGGTACCATATGTATTACTCAGCTACGTTTCTCTCAAAATGTGGCATGTTCTATGCTATCCAAGAAACTTATATTTATCAAAGGGGTTTGTATTCATTTATTTTAAAATTATTTGTTATTCTAACTTTATTACAGGATTTGATTTTGAGATCTTCATCTTTGAGAGGTGATTAAATCTTATATACACGTCAATAGTAAATTTATTGAGAATTGCCGATATATACTAGCTGCTCTTGATGATATAACATGAGATATATACAATTTATAGTAAACGTCTTCGATGATATTTCGTGGTGCAAACTAGTGTGCAACTCCTAGTAAATCTTTGTTAGAATACCTTATTCTCATTTATACTCTTTGATTATGCTGTACATACTTGAAAATATAATTATATCTATTATCTACATGTGTCGAATAATTGCACATTAAGTTTAATGATCCTCTCTTATCCCAATTTATGTGAGTCTTACTATGACCAGTCTTTTACCATTTTAAGAAGTGATCCAGGTTGATATAAATCATTTGCTCTTCCTTGATAGTAGAGTTGGTTCGTTAAAACACGCAAGATACCAATTATTAATTGTCTTCACTCCAACAGCTACACGCTTCCCTCCAACGATGTGTGAACCTGGTGTTTCCACTTGCGCTCAGCTGAGATTTAATAATGAGTAGATTACTGAAGGTAAGGTCTATCAGGATATTTCCTATCCCTCTGCTTAAGGTGTATTGATAATTATGACTGCTGCTGACTATATAATTACTGATATGGTGTGTTAGTGTTATTAGATTGATAACTGTCGAATTGCGCTTGGTATAATAGTGGTCTATGGTGAGTATAGTATAGCCTGTATATTATGGCGTTAGGTTCATAGATTGGCTTCTTTACTGTCTTTAAAAAAAAGACTTTTCTCCTGAAAGGTATATTATAGTATCCCATGTCTGATTTATTTTCTATTACCATATGCGTTTTCACTTATTTTATAAATAGTGATTTTAAGAGCTAGGCGGCCTATAATATAGTATATTATATATATGATATAGTATAATGTTTGAGAACAAACCACAGTATATAGAACGTAAAAACCCAATTTATCCCGAGATAACTCCTTAATTCCTTTATAGTTTTTGGTTTTGGAGTATCTAATATCTCCATGATTTTATCTTCGTTCGGCCGGATCCCCACCTTATCTATTGTGTACCCAAGATAGTTAATTTCAGTTTTTGCTATCTGACATTTACTCAAGTGTTTAAATGCTTGATGGTTGATAAGTAATATGTATAGGGTTCATGTATAATTACAAGACGACAGTTTTTCAAGGAGTGATCATACATTCTTCTTTCGGTACTCTGATACTCCGTCAGAACTTGGTTCTATTAGATGTGGACATCGTCCATGTATTGTAGCACGATGTTAACCATTATTAGAACGATCGAATCTTTTACAAAGTTCATAATGATTACAGACTCTTCTTAAAATTTCTTTATTTTTTTCTGCGGCGAAAATTCGGTGGACGGTTTGGGTTGCCATTCAAGAGGAGTACATACCATGAATAATATGCATTTGGTGAAAAATAATAAATACGAGTGAACATTTAGAAACAACAAGTATGGCCCGATTCTCGCCTTAGGAGAATAAAAAAATTGAATAAGAATACAACGATCCATAAGTTGTTGATGTTTAGTGATGTATTATAATTTTAAGTATTTATATTCATAGACGCTAATTCTTGTACACTTGATTAAATTTTTGCGGTCAGGGCCAAAAAATTCAAATGATTGTTTAGTTTGTAGCGCTTCGGGTGTATTTTCGATATTTTTTTGCTTAGATCTAGGGCTTCCTTTAAGGTGGTTTAAACATTAGCATTTCATTAAGTGTTGCGTAGGTCAGCTATATAGTTAGCTACTTCACCTCTCTCTTACATTTGTATTTGTGTTGAGGATTACTTTCTTGAATTAATTCGTGTAAGATATTATTATGATATTCTTTATCGTCAGAATAGAAATAAAAAAATTCCCACCAGTTAGTTTATCATAATAACGTCATTTAGTAATTGCATAGACAAGAGGGACCCTACTATATCTGTTGTGGCAAGAAGATAGTGGATATCGTTTTATAACTAATTTTATATAATGTCTCAACCAAAAGACATCAGATTGTTTTCAGGATCACATAGATGCTCTCTTCTTTTGATTTTGGATTAGTGCTAAAAGATTTTTTTGAGGTGGAAATTTTTTCTGAGTGGTATTCAATTATTACTTTCTATAAAGAATGAATCCATGCGTGTTAGTAGAGTGTGTTTTCTGTCTTACTTCATTTCTACTTTATAAGTGGTATTCGATACTCATTTGTCAGACTAATCTCAGCCCATATTATCTCTACAGGTGTTTTAATATTTGAAGTTGGCCCAGAGATAAGGGTTTCACCTTCATACATTCAGAATTAGAAAATTAGAGTAATTATTTAATCGTTAAACCTGTATCCTTCAATAAAAATCAAATGACTAGATGACTCGAGTTCTTTATGGATTTATCATATAAATTTTTGTATATATTTTTCAAAATTCACTTCCGCACTATTGTAGCATCCGTCGTTATTCGAATATTATTATCTCTAAAAAATCCCAGTCCAAAAAGACTACAAAAAATAAAGTGGCATATCACTCTAAAATTATTTTATAAACTTTCTCTTCATACAGACTCCAAAAGAAATCAACTCTTCCTCAACAAAAACACTTCAGACTAGCACCAGGAAAAAACGCTCGCAACAGTATGTTTAGGATTTAGGAAATTTGAAAGAGAATGGCATAAATGGCATTTAATATAGAGAGATAAAAGTTTACAATGCGCCTCGATTAATTGAACCATAAAAAAAGTGTAGAATTTGTATTATGAATTCATTCTTATCTTTTAAAGATTATATTCTATATTATTATTCATATTTCCTTTTTGAGATAGTATCAATGTAGTTGCGCCTAGCAACAGATCATTTGTTTTAAAATCAGAATCATCGCTCATTTCTTAGGAATTACTCGCTTCTTAAAAATCGGAAATAATATCCGCGGTATGAATGATTTCTTTGGTGTGGTATCTTAGCGTAGAATTATCATTATAAGAACCTATGTTTTAAATAATTGTTCTTCTTACATAATTTATTGTTCGCTACTCTCCATTGACATCCTTAAGCTATAGATTTACACAATTTGTTTTTGTACATTTAGCATCAGAGACTAAGCGGTCAAGTATAGAAAGATTAAATTTTCTTTCTGATGTGTGTATTATACAGAAAATATACTGCGCATCGAGCCTCGTGACTCTCTTATATGTTATGCCATGCTACGAACCCTCATATTTATGCAAGATATATATGTTTATTGCTCGTAAATGATAAAGGAACCGGTATCGATTTAAATAATTTTACTCCCCATTAATACATCATAAATTGGTAAGAGAATTTAAGTTCTTCGATTTTACCGACTTGCTCATTCACCGCCCCATCGGCTGTAACTTTTTTACCTGTCACCACAGCTATCGTTAACAGCACTTTGGATGGGGTTTGACAAGCTATCTGTTTTATCGACTTCACCGACCTCGATTTACCTGGTATATTTCAATATATTTATACTATTATGGATAAGGTTAAAATATATATGCTAAAAACATATATATACCCTTTACATGCCATAGTGGCTATTTCTGTGTGATTTAACTATAAATAATTATTTAGATGTCTATTTTAGGATATATATAGCTTACATAACACTTCCAACGGGTATAACTGGATAGAGGATAATACATAATTCATAACAATTATATTCTTATGATTCGTAATTAAATTTTTTTATTTCAGGAATTTTAACTACAATTAGTATAATATTTTATATAATATAAATTTTTAGTATAGATATATATAACATATATAGTATAAAT
>JABUQX010065855.1:0-5000 GCA_015478945.1 Trachelipus rathkii | reverse complement strand
CAAGGAGTAATATAATAATAATAATAATAATAATAATAATAATAATATAATATAATAATAATAATATAATAATGATAATAATAATAATGATAATAATTAATAAATATAGTGATAATAATATAAAAATTATAAATAATAAAAATAATAATAAATATAAATAAAAATAATAAATAATAAATAATAAATAATAAATAATAAATAATAAATAATAAATAATAATAATAATAATAATAATAATAATAATAATAATAATAATAATAATAATAATAATAATAATAATAATAAAAATAATAATAATAATTTAAATAATAATAATAAAATAATAATAATAATATATAATAATAATAATAATAATAATAATAATAATAATAATAATAATAATAATAATAATAATAATAATAATAATAATAATAATAATAATAATAATAATAATAATAATTATAATAAATAATTAATAATAATCTATAATTATATAATTAATAATAATAATTAATAATAATAATAATAATAATAATAATAAAATAATAAATAATAATAATCAGAGGTAATAAGAAAAAATTAGGTAAATGAACAGTTTGGAAGGAGGATGAATGGAGACTTACAAGGGAATAGGAAGCTGTTCTGAAAGGAAGTACGAAAGATTAAGAGAGTAAGGGAAATCTTCAATGAATAATGAATAGGGATTGTACTTTCGTGATTGATGAAATGGACGTGAGGGGAGTGTGGAGGGAACACCTGGAAAGTCTGCATAACAGTGACAGTGGTGAAGAGGTCATAGTGAATGTGTGTGAATTTTATTGTGTAAGAAGCTAAGAAGAAGTAAGTTTTTGGGGATGAGATAATTAGTAGGAGGAAGAATTAATAGTTAGACCCGCTCTGAATAAGTTAGGAGAAGAATTGGTTTACATCCATAAATTCAGCAAAGGTATTAGATGAATTACTGCATGAAAAAATCGATCAAATGTAATGCACGAGTAGAGATTGTAAACGGTTGTGTAACAACAAGGCGCCTTTTGGATTGAAACGGCTTAACTTTCGTTATGTGAGTGCCGAGGTCCGAAGGACGTTGGAGGACCAGTCCTGAAGTAATAGTACTAACAATTATATTAGGATATGGGTGATAATTGGAACTGTAGAGACTATGGAGAGGAATTTGTTTATTGAGTGTTGTTGGGAAGATATATGCTGGTATTTTGATGAAAGAGTATGTCAAGAACAGTAATCTAGAGGAGGGCACTCACAGTTTCGTTTGAAGTCAAGTTGTTGGAACATTTTATGAAAAAAAATGTCTGTATAAGAAGGAAACAGTTATGTGCTGTAGATAATAGTTTTTAAGCTTAGAGAGAGCTATCGTATATTGATTCGCTGTAGGTAGAGAGAACGAGAGAAATGAAAATTACTATAGGAATGTAATAACTTGTATTTGCAAAGGTCTCTTATTGTTGAGACGTTTGCGCAGTGAGGCTATGTCGACAGGATTAATAGGGAAGCTCTGTGCAGTGTTGAGTGGTGAACATAATCAGTAATTGGGTGTTCCCACGAAGGAACCGTGGTGAATGGCTTTCGATGAAGAGAAGGCCCAAACATATGAAACAAGGAGCCCTGAAAAAAATAATTAAATAAATAAGGGTAAATTAAATAAAAAAAAATTATTATATCAAACTGTTAAGTTGGTTAGGCTTCTGTATATGTTGTTAATCCAAAAGTAAGTTTGTATGTAATTAGATGAAGTCGTGTGTACAAATTTTATTTATATAAATAGTAGTGTATAGAGATTGATTGAAAGTGTTTAAATTATTAATAGCGTAGTTTAGTGACCAAGGATGTGCTATAGGCTTACCTAATGTAATTGAATGTATTATATAATTTATTATATATAGGATGGTAATGGATAATATATGAATTTTAATAATAATAGGTATGCTATGATGAATGGCCATGACTAAGGCAAGGGTCAGCATGTCAACTATTTTTGAAGTTTGGAGGGTGTTAGGGTTAAAATGATTAATTGTGAAGAGAATAGAAGAGAGAATAGGTTCCGAAAAGTAAATTTATTCCTTGTGAAACCTTTTTTTTTGTTTAACGACTGTTGATTAGGTTTTGCCTGTTGTGTGGACGAATCTTAGAGAGATATAAAGAGTATTGTTACGCATGGGGGGAGTTGATCTTAATGAACGGACTTTTTTTAGGTATTATTTTTTATTTTTAGTTATGGTGATTTTAGTTCATAAGGAGGAGTTTTGTAAATAGTATATATAGTATTAATTTATTTAAGAATGTATTGTTAATTGGATTGTAATGTTAATATGTTGATTATTTGTTATAGTAATTTGTAATTAATTTATATGATTCCTACATTATGTGTGTGTGATATAATTTTTATTTCTTAAATTGTTTATGTAAATTAGTTATGTTGAGTGAAGCATATCAATTCGGATAATCAATATATTATTTTAAATTATTATTATAATTATATTTTTATAATATTTTATTATTGGCTCTTATTTGTTTAGAATAATTTATATGTGATATAAGTGAGATAAATTCGACAATACATCCTTACGAATTTATTATTCAAGAATCCATAATATTTGTTCTACCTCATAGAGCAAAATTAAGGATAGGAAATTTTGCACTATTGATAATGAGTGATGTAACCAGTATAATTGGATTTATAAATCTTTATTTTTTTATTGATCATGCGTGAAATATAATATTTTAATTGATCATTCTGATTTAACTTAAATTTTAAGTGAATATATTTTTTTATTAGTTAATTGACAGTTTGATATCCATATATTAATTTAATTATCTTCTGAATGACAAATATCCATTTTTTTGTCGTGGAAGATTTACATATTATATAGAATTTATAGATTACACTTAATATGCCATTTGTGTATACCTACGATCAAGTTTGTATATTTATTCCCTTAGTACGGTGTTTTTCTGTAGTGGTAGCCCGCATTTAGTTTATTAAGATAATTACCAAACTTAAAGCCAAATGGTGATATAACCTATAATATATTCCAAAGGTGATAAGTAAATAGATAGAATAAAAATTGGAAGTGTATGATTCGCATGTGAACAAGATATATTAAGATGAATACTTTAGAAAAAGTATAACAATATCTATTGTAGAGTATGTAATTAATAATTTATTTTATTCTTTGATAATACATTAATTTTAATTCTTATTTTACTCACCATGTTCTGCTCATAATTATTATAGCTGATCTTTATACCACTGTATAACCTTGTATGCTATTGTTTCTGTTATATCAATTATATTAGGGCACCTATATTATAACTAGAATCATTTACACTGGCACGTAATATATACTATAACTATTAAATATTCAACACTTTACTTTTTTTATAATTTAATTTTTATATATGATTATATGAAAGATAAATATTATGATTAAAAAATCAATTTAGCAATTACAAAAGCATCACTCTTGATACACATTTGCGGACAAAATAATTCAAAATGGACGTTCTTGTGGATCTCATCATAGTTTATAGTTATGAAAATATATATATATTTTTTTGTGCTTACATGCAAATTTAGGAAAATATTTTATACACATTATATTTAAGCGTAAAAATTTATTAATACCAACTACAGGACTTTTAAATAAATTTGTCTAAATTTGACTCGTGATAGGGAAAATATAATGTTGTTCATCATCGGAACTTACTGAAATTTTTTTTTAGGCTTATATTATGTTATGACAAATCTTGAATCAAAAATTTTAATTTTCTAAAGGTAGCGGATTATAATTATATTTTTTTTCATACTTTTGCCAAATACCAATTTTGACATTATTTAATAATTTTAATCATAAAAATGAAACTTTTTGCTCGTGTCGATTATTGATTCATAATATTATTATTGTGATCTCAATTTGCATTGTGATCCATAATACTAATTAAAATTAATGTTATAATTTAATTTACTTAGTAGTCACTTTTTTTCTGTCTAGCATTGTATCAATAATTTACTAATAAGTATAAAAGAGTGTTATGATGCATTGAGCAAGGTAGTAGAAATATAAGTTGTGGAGTGGTTAGAAGGAGGCTTAGATGCTTAATTTAAAAATCTTTGGCTGAATGTGCAATGTTGAAACTTTAAGTAATCTATTATGAGCGCTCTAGGGTTCTGCTAGTGATCGTATGTTTCATTTAGCCGCGTGATGAATGATATAGTCAGCGAACTAATATGGGATGGAAATAGGATAATATATGGTATAGATCTTAAAAAGTGCAGTCTATCTCTAAAGATAATTCTTAGTGGAGTGTTATTGAGTGAGAAGAATTTTGATATTAATTAAATAGTTAGAATCGAACTGAGCTTAAATGTTTATGGAGCTATGTTGTTAGTTAAAGGGATATAGGTATAACTTTGTATAAGAAAGATATTAAATTTAAAGAAGTATATTATAGATGAGTTTTAAGGTGATCGTATGGATAAGATGTGTTGATAATATAGATGATTGTGATTCGGTTAGGTATTAATGCAAGATGTTATAGAGGTGAGTGTGTTGGTGATCGACCTTCTGTGAGATCGTAATTAGAAAAAGTGGATTGATATCAGTTTATAAAAGGGTGTATCTGTGAAGGAAAAGGAATAGGATTTGTTTACATTAAAGCGAAGAAAGATTTAGTTACTTAATATTAATATAATGATAATAGATAAGAAATGCGTTAAGGTTTTTAGATGTATATTTGTGTTGTATGAATAGGAATTATGGGCACTATGAACCACAGATGTGGAATGATATGAACATATAAACATTAATGATGAAAGTAATGTGAAAAATAGTAAATAAATTTGACCAACTGTTAGTTGGATTAAAGTCTTGTCGTCAGTGAATATTTCGACTCAAGCGATATATTAATTAGAGTGAATTTAATGAATTATATTATGAACTTTATGCGATGGAATAATGTTACTAGCACAAATAATAAATATTAAATGGATATAATGTAAGGGA
>JABUQX010065854.1:47500-64290 GCA_015478945.1 Trachelipus rathkii | reverse complement strand
ATATAAATATATATATAATTATATATAGTTAACATTATATAACATATAGTATATATATATATATTATTATTATATATATATATTATATATACTATATATATATAATATACTATTATAGTTATATATATATATAGTATAATATATATATATGTGATATAGTAACTATACATATATATATATATATATAATTATAACTTGATATCTATATAATATATATATATACTATTATATAATATATATAGTATATATATATAAATTATATATAAATATATAAAATAATATATATATTAATAAGAGTATTGCTACGTTTTGACCGTTGACACCCTTTTCGAATTGAAGTGAAATAGAGAATATTTGCTTTAAAACTGGAATGTATAAATCTACGTCGTCCATTGTATCCGGGCTTATGCGTAGCAACTTTACTACAAACGGCACTAACCGAAGCCCTCATATCCTGCATCCAGTTACAGTTGATCATCTAAACTACCCCATGCCTTGTAATTATTATCTCAAAGTGTGATCAACACCACCACTGTAGGATGTATTTATAAGGATCCGGGGGGCGGTCACCCGAGAACATCAGCCAAGCAGGACACTGCATACTTGCGCTTACGCCCTCTGATGGTCCCCCAAAAAAAACAAACAAAAAAAAAAAAAATACCGCGCAAGCCAAAATCAAAGTTGCGTGATCTGCCCCTAGCTCGTCGGCTACGCGATGACGTTTAGATAGCTAACGCAGCGTACTTGACGACCCGACCATTTGCGAGGTCAAACAGACCGAAGGTCTGTTGACCGACAGACACAGACTGAGCTAACATTATGACGTACCAAAACACATTATTATTATTATTATTATTACGTCGAAGAGTCGGATCCCCGAAGGGTATCACTTCTGACGTTGTTTTAAACCCTTCTTGCGCTTTTCTTGTCAGCGATCCCGAGCCGCCACTGCCACTGCCCCGCACCGCGTTCCGCACCGTTACCGCACCGCGCCACGCTCCGACATTATTCTATATAAGTGGTATCGTACGTATAAATTGGTGTTCATTGCAAATGAGCATTTAGTCAAAAAGCTGAAAAGGTTTTAATAGTTTTAGATGTCTTAAATTGACGTTTAATCAGATTTCAATATTTGTTATGTGTACTATACAAATATTCATTAATTTTGAAAAACCTGTTTTAAGTAAATAAATTAACTTCTAAAAATTACGCTCTTTTTCTTTAATATTTTCACATTACAATTAGAACTCTTATGTACGCTTTTTCAATCAACTTTGAAATTATTGGTTAATCGTAAAATTGAGTTTTACGGTATTTCAGCATTTGAGTAAAAATAATATGTTTCATTGAAAGATGCAATTTTCAAAAAAGCAGAGAAAGAGAGACTGTTTATTACGATTTAAGGGATTGGGCACTCAGATTGACGTTTTGTTAATAAATTTCTAATAATTGTTCTTAAATATATACAAATATTTCATTAGGTTTGTTACAAACCTGTTTTAGTAAAAAATTTTAACTTCTAAGATTACGCTTTTTCTTAAATTTTCACATTACAAATTTAGAACTCTTAAAAGTACGATTTTCCTAAATTTCCAACATTTGAATATTTGTAAAATCTTCAAATTTGAGTTTTAACGTATCTTCAGCATTTGAAAAAAATGTGTTTCATTGAAAATGCAATTCAAAAAGCAGTAAAGTGAATTTATGAGTTGTTTAGTTGTCTTAATTTGACGTTTTTAATGAAATTGCAATATTTTTTTAAATACCAAATATTTACATTAGTTTTTGAACTTGCTTTTCATAAAAAAATTAACTCAAATTAGCTTTTTCTTAAATTTTTCACATTTAAAATTTAGAACTCTACTGAAGGGTAACGATTTTTTCTAAACTTCACATTGAAATTATTTTCAAACTCTTAAATTTAGGAGTTCTTTTTACGGTTATTTTCAGCATTCAAAAAATGTCGTTTCATTGAATGATTTCAAAAGCTTGAACAAGTGAATTTAATTAATAGTTTAATGTTTACTTAAATTGACTGTTTAATGAAAATTTCATTATTTGTTTTTATACATACCCAAATATCTTCATTAATTTTGGAAACCCCTAGTTTAATTAAAAAATATGATAACTTTCTTGAAAAATTACGCTTTTTCTTAAATTTTCATTAACAAAATTGTAAACTCTTAAAGTAAACGATTTTTCCTAGAAATCTTATATTAGATTATAATTGAACGTATATCTAAATGATGTTTTTTTAACGTATTTTTCAGCATTTGAAAATAAGTGTTCATTGAAATGCATTTCAAAAAGCAGAAAGAGAATTTATTAACTGTTTTAGGTGTCTTAAATTTGACGTTTTTTAGATGAAATTTCAATATATTTTTTATTACCAAATATTCATTGTGAAAACCTGTTTTTGTAAAAACTTTAACTTCTAAAATACGCTTTTTCTTAAGATTTTCAAATTACAAATTTTAGAACTCTATAAAAAGTACCGATTTGGCCCTAGAGAAATTTCGAACATTTGAATATTTCATAGATGTTGTTAAATCTTTAAAATAGATTGAGATTGTTTATCTCTGAGTATTATTCAAGCATTTGAGAAATAAATGGGGTGCATTGAAAGCCAATTTCAAATAGCAGAAACGAGAATTTATTTAAAAAAAGTTTCTTAATTGACTTTTATTTTTAATGATAATTCAATATTGTTATTTAGATTACCCAATATGTTTAATTAGTTTTTGAATATGCGTTTTAATAAAAATTTTAACTTACTGAGTTAATACGCTTTTTGCTCTAAACTTTTCACATTTTCAACATTCCAAAGTCTTACTACCATTTTTCGCTAGAATTGGCGAAGATTTCGGATTTGTTAAATCCTTATAAGATTGGATTTTCTAACCTGCGTATTTCGGCATTACAATACAAATATGTGTTTTCATGAAATGCAATGCCTCTCCCTAAATAAAGACAGAACAAATATGAGAAGTTATTATTAAATCGTAATTATAACATGGTGTAGTCGTTAAATGACCGTTTTTTTTAATGTAGTCTAATTTTTCAGAGTGCAACAGTCCTTAAAAATATTTTCATAGTAGTGGATACCTTGATTTAAATAAAATAGATTTTGAACTTCACAAATTACCGTTTTTCTTAAATTTTCACATTACAAATTTAGAATCTTAAAAGTACGATTTCAAAATTTCAAATTTGAATATTTATGACATTTTCAGTAAGTTTTTACCCGGGTAATTTTCCGCCATTTAAAAAATAATGTGTTGCCAATTATAAAAATACTCAGAATTTCAAAAAGCCGAATATCAAGGCGATATTAAGAGAACCTATAGTTCGATACCATAAATAAAAGATATTTTAAACTGAAATTCACCAAAAAAAAAAATAATAATGTCAAAAAATAAAAAAAAAAAAATATACTTCTAGACATCTTTTGCATTATTAGTTGTGAAACTCTGTTTTTAATAAAAATGATAACTTCTTAAATAATTTGAACCTTTTTTCTATAAATTCTAATCTTCACGGTTGTCTATTTTAGAATCTATTACATACAGCTACGATTTATCCCACATGCAGTCCTAAACATCTGTTTATAATACAATGCCACCACCTAGCCGTTTGGTAAATCAATGAGCTTTTTAAACTCGCATTATATTTTCAGATTTTGATAAAGAAATTTACTGAGGTTTCATTGTAATGACTTTCTTCATATAGATGCTTAAAAGTGTGACATTATTCATAATAGTTTTGAAGTTACTTCTCCACCCTTCCATTTTCTCATCTATTTAGAATTTGAATATGTTTGTTGTCATTATTATGCAAATAGTTCCAATTAATTACTATAACTAACTGAATATACATCTGGAATTTTCATTACACTTTTTCTAAAACTTACATTATAATATTAGAAAACTCTTTAAAAGTAATCTGATTTTTTCTCCTAAATTTCACCATTATTTTGAATTATTTGTAATTCCTTAAATTGGTTTTTCAACCGAGATATTTTTCCAGAATTTAAAAATAATGTTCTCATGGCGAAATCGCCAATTCAAAAGTCAGAAGAGAAAATTGTTATTAACTGTTTAAAAACAGGTGTTCTGAATTGCGTTTATCTAGATAAAAAATCATATCCAATCTTAGTTCTATTCCTAATACCTCAAATCCTTATTAGTTGTTTCGATGTACACACTCCCTTTTAGTAAAAAATCTTTACTTCTTAATTACTCGCGGTGTTCTCTCAAATTTCCCACCATTGAACAAATTTAGAACTGCTGTATAAATTACCGCTATTTGCCTTAAATTTTCCACATTTTTGTATAAGATTTATATTTATTGTTTAAATCTGAAATTGAATGTTTATGTTTAGCTTAAGAATTATTTCATCTAACCTTATGATGAATAAATAGATATGTGTTATCATATCCCTCTGATAAATCGCGACATTACCTCTTAAATATAAAGCCCAAGAAAAAAGTCGAATACTTATTTATGGTAATAGGTGTGCTACATTGCACATTGACGCTTAATTCACAATGAAAGCTTCCTACAAATATTTGTTTCTTCAATCCAGCCTTCATATCTCTGAGACTATCATTTGCTATTCTGTTTGAAAGCTCTTTTAAAATACAAAAATAATCTTTAACTTTCTTCTAGAAAATTACCGCTCTTATTCTTGATTAATTTTCATAAGTACTGTACATCAAAAACCACTTAACAATGCTGAATTTTACTGCAAAATTTTGAAAATAGTTTTACATATCAAAGTACTTTCCATAGTTGCTTTTCTCAAGAAACGGTTCAATAAACATATACACTGACTTTATACATACATAAAAGGCTTAAGAGTTAATTAGAAAAGAGAATATTAATGTTTTGACGGTGTCCTTAAATTGACGTTTTTCTAATGAAATTTGAATATATAGTTATTTAATACCAAATATTTCCTCACTATAGTTGTTGAAACATGTTTTATTAAAATCCTTTAACTTCTAAAAATTAACGCTTTCTCTGCCAACAATTATTTCCACCCAATTAACCAAATTTCGAACCCCTATTTAACACAGTCGCTAACGCTTCCCTATAATTTCACACATTTTGAATATTTCTGAGAATCTCTCATGAAAATTGGTTCTTTTTATACTCAGGTAGTATTAGCTTTGAAAATAATACATAAGTTTTTCTAATTGAAAGCTTATTTTCCTCAAATAAGCCAGGTGGTGTGAAGGATACGGAAAAAAATTTTTGGTGTATATAAACTTTATTAATATAGTGTTTTAGGTGTCCTTTTAAATTGACGTTTTTATTGAAATTTCAATATTTGTTAAAGTATCAAAAGAATTTAAATATTCTCATTGTTTTGATACCTGTTCTTCCAATAACAACATAAAGATTTTCTATACGTAAATACATATACCGATCATTATCCTTAATACTCTACCACTATCATTACCACTACCACAATCAACAAGTTCCGCATTATTTCTTCTTAAATTTCAACATTTCTTGATAGATTATTTGTTAAATCTTAAAAATTGAGTTTTTTACGGGTTTTTCAGCACCCTGGAACAAAAATACAATTCATTGAAATGCTCCAATTTCAAAAAGCATCAGGAGAACAAATCAAGTGCATTAGTGTATGATCTTAATTAGACGTTTTTTAATGAAATTTTAATATTTTGGTATTCTCTTGCCAATTTTTAAGTTCCTAATAGTTTGTGGAAACCTGTTTAGTAAAAAATTTATTACTTCCCTTAATTTTGACGCTTTTTCCGCGTGAATCAATATTTTTCCATTACACAAATTTAGAACCTCTTTAAAAGTACCATTTTCTCGCTACTAACGAATGTTCAAACATTTGTATATTATTTTTGATCAAATTTAAAACTTGAGTTTTTAGCAGTATTTTCAGCATTTGAAAAAATAATGTGTTGCCATTGAAAGTAAGCAAATTCTCCAAAGCAAGGATAAAAGAGCCGAATTTATTATATAGCTTTAAGGAGTGTCTTAAATCACGTCTTCTTAATGAAACTTTCATATAGTTACCATATACCCTAAACATCTTCACCAATTCAGTCTGAGTTGAAAACCTGCTTTTACATACTTAAAAACCATGAACTCTACTAAAATTATCCTTTGTGTGCATATACATTTTATACGTTTACAAATTTTAGGAACTTATAAAATATCGACTTTTTCTCTAAAATTGCAACATATTCTAATTTTATGTCACATTGTAAATTCTGAATAATGTGGAAGTTGAACAGTTATTTTCATTTGGATAGCAATTTATGAAAACAATATAACAGGTTTCTATTAAATGTGAAACTGATATTATCGTATAAACGTGCAGAAAAGTGAATTTATTTAAATTATTTTTATAGTGAGTCCATAATATGAGAGTGCGATTTTTGTAGTAATAGAACGTTCTCAAAATAATTGTTATTTACTGACGTTTACTCACCAAAGTATACATATTTTTCACATTGTTAGTTTGAAACTGTTTATAAAAATTAACTCTACAAATTACGCTTTTTCTAAAATTTTCACTTACCAAATTAGTAGAACTCTTAAAACGATACGATTTTTTCTATAAATGATTCAACATTTGAAATCGTTGTTAAATCTTAAAATTGAGTTATTTACTGGTATTTTCAGCATTTGAAAAATATGTGTTTCATTGAAATGCGATTTTCAAAAGCGAAAGTGAATTTAATATGTTTTAGGTGTCTTAAATTGACGTTATTTTAATGAAATTTTAATCCAATATTTGTTTTTATTACCAAATATTTCATTATTGGTGAAACCGTTTTAATAAAAAATTATAACTTCTAAAATCACGTTTAAATTTTCACATTAGAATTTAGAACTTTAAAAGTACGATTTTTCCTAACTGCTTATAGTTCAAATTGTCTGAAATCTTAAAATTGAGTATTTTAACGGTATTTCAGTATCTTGAAAATAATAATGTAGTTTCTTGAAATGCACTAATTTTCAAAAGATGAAAAGTGAATTTATTAATGTTTTAGGTTTAATGACATTTTTAATGAAATTTCATATTTGTTTTTATTATACCAAATATTTCATTATGTGTGAAACCTGTTTAATAAATTTTAACTTCTATGTTAAAAACTTACAGGTTTTCATTATTTTACACAATTACAAAATTTAAGAACGGCTTAAAGTACGATTTCATACAATTTCAACATTTTAAATTATTCGGTAAATCTTAAAAATGAGTTTTAACGGTATTTTCAGCTTTGGTGCCAGCTTGTGTTCATTTGAAAAGCTATTTTAAAAAGCCGAGAAAAGTTGCATATATAGAAGCTAGTAATAGGGGTCATACGAGAGTTTTTAATGAAATTTTCAATATTTGTTCTGTAGTATACTCAACTATATTAACATTAGTTTTGAAAAACTCTTATTAATAAAAAGATTTAACCTTCTAAATCACTCTTTTTTTCTTAATTATGCAATTTCAAATTATGAACTCTATCATAAAAAGTACATGTTTTCTTATTCAACTTAATATTTTGTAAATCCTAAATTTGGAGTTCTTTACGGTATTTTCAGCATTTGAAAAAATAATGGTTTCATTGAAATGCAAATTTCAAAAGCATATGGCAGTACAAATCTGTTTTAGGTGTCTTAAAATGACGTTTTTAATGAAATTTTAACTTCTAAAATACCAATTATTTCATTAGTTGTGGAAAACCTGTTTAGTAAAAAATTTTAACTTCTAAAGTTTACACTTTTACTTAAATTCCCTAATACAATACTAACTCTTACAAGGAGTTCTCCGTAGCTCAAAATTTGAAATCCTCAAATCTTAAAATTGGATTTTTAACGGTATTTTCAGCATTTGAAAAATAATGTGTGCATGAAATGCAATTTCAAAAAGCAGAAAAGCGAATTAAAATTTAATATTTTAGGTGTTCTTAAATTAGACGTTTTAATAAATTCAATTATTTGTTTATATATACCTAATATTTCATTAGTGTTGAAAACCTGTTTATTAAAAATTTTAACATCTAAAATTATGCTTTTTTTAAATTTTCACGGTTCCGAATTTAGACCTCTTAAAGTACGATTTTTCCTAAATTTCAAATATTGCATTATGGTGATCGTAAAATGAGTTGGTTAACGGTATTGCGCATTTGAAAAATAGGTGTATACATGAAAATGATTTTCAAAAAGTGTAAATTGAATTTATAAAACAAAATACCGTGTATTAAGCTGACATTTGCAATGAAATTTAATATTACATTTAATAACAACAAATTTCAATAAGCGATGCGATTATTAAATTTTTACCACTTTTATATAATACTATCTTTAACTGTCACAAAATCAGATATTTCTTACTTTGCACTATTACAAAATTATGAACCTTACTTATATATAAAAGATCACTGAAGCATATCCTTTCCTAAAAAATATTCCACAGCTTTATTGATACTTATTTAATCTATCGGTTAATCTTAAAATTGAGTGTGGTTTTTAACCCGTCAATGATATTATAGCTTTATGAAAAAAATAAACAGCTGTGATCATTCTCCATCAATGCCTAGTTTACGAAGCAGAATACAGAACATAAAAGAGATTTATTAACTGTTTAAGGGGTATGGCGTATAAAATATTGACGATTAAACTTTTAGATGAAATTTTCTATATTTCATTTTTTTAATCATACTATATTCATTTGTTGTCTTACTTGTTTTAACGAAGACATTATAAACTCTAAAATAATGATTTTTTTCTTAATATTCTCAGGACTTTTATTAGTTAAGACTTTTTTCTACAGCGATTTTTACCGTAAATTTCAACTTTGGAAGATTATTTGGTAAATCTTAAAATTAGTTTTTAACGGTTTATTTTCAGCATTGAAAAAATAATGTGTTTATTTAAAATGCAATTCGGCAGAGTGAAAGTGATTTTTAATAGTTGTAAATTAGCTCAAATTGACGTCTTTATTTAAAGGAAATTTCAAATAGTTTGTTGATATACCAACATATATTCATTAATATTCGAAACCTGTATAATAAAAAAATTAACTTAAATATTACGCTTTTTCTATATTTAGATGTGTAAAATTTCTAGACTCTTAAATCTACGGTAGTTAATTTTAATTCTCACATTCTGATAATTATTGGTTAAATCTATAAATTGAGTTTTTAACTTATATATTTACAGCCTTTGAAAAAATAAATCGATGTTTTCTATTAGAAATGCAGGTTTTCAAAAAGCAGAAGGAACAAAAGGACGAACTCTGTTATGGTTGTTCTTAATGTTGACGTTTTTTTAAATGAAAATGTTTAATATTGTTTTTACTAAATATATAACTCAAATATTTTCATAGTATGAGTTCGAATCGTAGTATATAAAAAATTTAACTTCTAATTTACGCTTTTTCTTAAATTTGCACATTTACAATTAGAACTGTCTAAAGTAACGAATTTGTCCCCAAATTATCACCATGCGCGAAAAAATCATTATGTTTAATAGTACTTTAAAAATTTGAGTAACCGAGTAGTCCAGGATAGTGTGTGAAGGATAATGTGTTGCCCATTGAAATGCCAAAGTGCAAAAGCCAGAAAAGGCCCGCGAAAATTCTTATTATAAATAGCTGGCGTTTATTATCTCTCGAAAGATTCAACCCGCCATTTGACAGAATGTAAGCTATAATGCCCCTAGCAACACTAAACCATTTTTCGCCATATTTTATTTAGGTGTCTTAAATTGACCGTTTTTAATGAAATTTATTTGTCTTTATATACCTAATATTTCATTAGGTGTGAAACAACTCTGTTTTACTAAAAATATTAAACTCTTCTAAATTATGCTTTCTTCTTAAGTTTCAGTACAACAGTTAGACTCTTAAAGTACATTTCTCTAAAATTCTAAAGAAAAGACATTTATGAAATTGATTTTTGCTAATAAGTCTTAAAATATGAAGTTTTTAACCCCCGGTATTTTCAGCATTTTTGAAAAAAATATGTTTAATAAAATGCTCTTCTAACCTCAAAAGCAGCTAAAAGTGTGTACTCTAAATAGGGAGATTGTCGTAAGAATGAGCTTCTTATCAGAATTTAAAATCTATATTTTTCCTCTCATTAAGCTCAACCAGAATTGATTTACACAAATTGCATATTTGAAAACTGCCTTTAATTAGAAAAATTAAACTTCTAAAATTACGCTTTTTTTATACTTATCCACATTACAAATTTGAACTAGTCTAAGTACGAGTAATACATATATCAAACATTTTTCATAAATAAAGGTATTGAAGATAGAGAAAACATATTAGTTCTTTATAGAATTGTATGAAAAACTACAGTAGAATAAGTTTGAAGCACTGCAAATTTTAACTTGCTCAAATTCATTTGTTCGTTTTAATAAAATACCAATTCATGTATTTTTAATTTGTATTGAATTTGTGATGATAAAGAAATAAAATAACTAAAAGAGTTTTATGAATTTAGATAGATGTTTACGTTTCATTTGAAGAATAAGAGAATGAAAAAAGAATCTTTAATATTAATGATTTTATTATTAACTTATTTGATAATAAATAATAATAATAAAGAGATCTTTGTTTCGAAGTTAAAATAAATATACTACTATAAAGATGAAACAAAGCTTGTAGAAGTTTCGGAGTAGAATGGAATAGATATGAGGATAAGTATCCTATCAGCAGAAGAGAATGAAGAAATGAAATATTAAATATTAGATTTTACCTGGGAAATAACAAGTTCTTACCACGTTTAAAATAGCATATATGTTATTTCTCTAAACAATGGGATTGTTGATTTGAAAAGTACGCCCAATGTGGATACAACAAATTACATAGAGAAAAAAAGTTTATTCAAAATGGGAAAGAAAAAGAAAAAGGAGAGTAAGAAACCTTCATTTATTGGTTTAGAATTTAATAGATAGGTGAACGAAATGGATGATGGTGCGTGAGGATATTATGTAAGAAAGATAGGCAATGAAAAAATTATAATTAGAACTTTTTATTAATAAATGATTTATTTATTAAACTGAATCAATTAACGATTAAATAGATAAATAATTAAAGATTTAAGATTTTCTAAATAGACTCATGGCCCGGGAAATTTAAAAAAATTTAATTGATTTAAAGGACGGTATCACCAGATGGAATATTCTCCAATCAAATCAAGAAACAATAACCCGACACATATCAGACATAATCTGAAGAAGAAGATGTTCTTTCCATGTGAATTTCAAATTTATTATTATTAAAAAATATAAAGATAATAAAATTGTAATAAGATGACCATCATTAAATATTATAGATGAAAAGAATAATTTCGTATAGTATCTCACTTAATCTAAAAAAGTGAAGGCTTTATTATTTTGAATATGCGTCTTAAAAATAAAAACGTAATTTAAAGATATTTGATCGTGTTTTTCGTTTCTTATTATTCATGCTTTATATTTTCATTTACTAAAAAAATATTTATAGAAAAATATATATCATATATATATGAATATAATAATAATATAACGATAATCCTAATCTAAATATAATATATCCTAAATTAATAAAATATATATATAATATAAACTCCTATAAAAGTTATATATATTTACCCTATATTTATATAATCATTCCCTAACCAATAAATTATTATACTCCCTAAAGAACTAAATTTAAATATCTTAACATATATTTTACTGATTTATAATTTTTTAATAAACTGTAACCAAAAATGTAACTTTCTAGTTCACGTTAAAAACCCTCGTATTGTCTATAGTGTGCGGCTCGATGTCGAGGGCCAATAGACTTTAACTAACTTTTCTATTAGGTATAAACCGGTAAAGCGGTCTAAGTTGCCAATGCGATGTCGCGACCCACTTTTTCCACTTCTCGTACCAACCACCTTTAAACGACGCCCAGCGAAGCACCAAGGGTCGCAATGTCCATGCCCTACAATCCCTAGTTTGTAAGGTTTGATTTTATTAATAGTAATAAAAACTCAGTACTTGCGTATAAACACTGGACATGGGTTCTTTCTGTCTTCCCCTTTAACTTTCCTGCTACTCCTCATGTTTCATCTGTGTTGGATATTTCCTCTTTCCATCTATCTGATGGTTTCAAATAAACTACCATATTTAAATCCTCCCTGACACACGTCCCACAGGGCCTTTGCGTCTGTGGCTCATGTCTTAAGAACGTGTAAAATTTGGACTTTGTTAGAAGAATTTTTGCGAGCGTATAATAACACCCACCACCCATTTGTATTATTAGGTGCGTCTAATTCAAAAAAAAAAAAAAAACATAAACAAGCAAAAATAAATATTTTAAAACCTTTATATGAAAATACCAGTTTGACAGAAATTTAATCTAATGTTTTGTTCAATAATATGGATTTGTATAATAATATCATAAATAGATATTTTTATATATTTTCTTATTTCCATCCAATTAAACCGTAAAAATGACAAACAATTAATAATAATATATATAATCAAACTTATTTATACAATCATACTGCCTGATATATAATTATATATATATTAATATTATAAAAACCAATAAACTACTCTAGGCTATTTATTATATCTTCTTTATATATACTATTATATTAGTATTATTACTAATTACCCGTAATATATCACCTAACTTAAAGTAATACCAGTAATGACGCATTATTTTGTATATATATAACTTCAATAAATTTAATTTTTATGAAATAACGTACCACTAACGTTAAATAAAAAGGGAATCAACCCTTAGTACCCTAATAGTTACTCAATATGTTTTAGAAAATAAAGAGTTCGAAGAAATGAATAGCCGAAAAAAATATAATGTGTTCTCCCCTGACGGAGATACATCTAAAGCCCAAAACATTTCAGCATTAAATCCAAGTCAATAATAATGTATTTTTTAGTGCAATATTTAATCAGTGTTTACGGTGAGCAAATTATTGTGTACATGTGGTGTATCCAATAACACTCTGCAAAGAATATGTGAATCTTTTTGAATTATATCACCAACTTTATATCAAAACAATATCCTCATCGCTTAACAGGATAATTGATTAAATATGACCCACTCTACCAGAGTTTACAGCGTTTCTCTCTGAGACCAAGCTGCAGTTTCATTCAGCAGGCTGCCCCATCAGTTAAACCCAAACTTCGGAGGTTTTGAGGAAATTTTTCAGTGGCAAATTCACTCATTAACAAAGCCCTTTTAAGTTGAAGACCAGGATTTCCGAATTTTCATTCCGACAGGAAAGCAATGTTCATGCCAGCAGTTGATTGGGCAATTTCCCCTCACACCTGTTAGATTTTATTCTTGAGGTGTCAGTTGGGTTCATGGTCGCTGAGACCATTTTGATTTCTGGAAGAAGTTTAAAAGAAGGTTTTAATTCCTAACTTTAGGGCTATTATTTTTAGTTCCTTGAAGGTTCCCAATAATGGTAAAAGCCCAATTCCATACTCCAATCCGGAATATCGAGCTTCCAATGTAACACATCCTCCCAACATTTATCTTCGATTAACACCACTAGTAAAAATTAACCAGCATAATCATTTAAGCAGTTTATCTGCCACTTTGAAAACACATAGCCTTACTCACACCACCACCACACACTATACTCGTACACGCACACACACTACACTTTTTAATTTAAATAAAAATGATTCAATAATTCGAGGCAGCCTGTTCTTAAAAATTGAAATCTTAATTGCCTTAAAATTAGCCGCTTATATAGTCGTTTTATGGGTGATATTTAAATAACAAACAATTAAGGCTTTTTATTTATCGGCAGACAAAATCTGTTGGTATCTTTTGGAATGTCATTGCAAATAATTCATTAAACAAAATTAATATAAAACTTTCAAAAATTGAAGATCCATAATGGTAGTTTAAATATATGAAAATTTTTATAAAACTATGTCCTCTTCCAAAAGAAGTGTTTAATTTTAACAACTCGAAGAATAAATGATACCAGTTTATTTAAAACTTGTAACTAAAAAAATTGAAACCTAAAAAAATCTTCTTAAAAGTGAAGCTCAAAATTTAATATAATTTGTTTCCTTCCTATAATTGTATGCACAAGAAATTTTGGAAAATAAAGAGAAATTTGTAAATAATTAGTTCCAAAAAAATTCCATAAAAAAAAAAAAGAAAATCTTCTAAAGTTTAAAAAAATAATTAGGATGTAGAAAAATAATGAGAAAGAATAACCCAAATGAGAAAATACCAAAATGATTCAAAATGTAATCAAAATATAAAAAAAATAAGAGATGGTAGTAGGAATATTATCCAAGCCCGTAGATATTAGTTATGAGTACTGTCGGAAGATATATGCTTGGTATTTTGGAAGTCGAAGAGTGTTCTCCGACCGAGGACCTGAATTAGACCTGCATTGCGTGTAGAGGGAACAAGGGGCAATTGGGGTCTGGCCCTCCCCCGTTTACTAATAAGACGTAGGAGGAGGGTGTGTGCGAGCATTTATATTTCTTTGCATTATTTAATGAATTAATTAATTAAGATAGAAAATGAGGGTATTATAAGGGAAGAATTAAAGGTGAGTGTTAGGAATTGGGTAAATACGTATTGTGCAACAAGAGCGTATGGATAGGATTAAATAGGGAAGCTCATATTGCATGTGTTTATTAGATATAAATGTGGTGAGGTCGGTAGTCGAAGCTTTGCTGAATGGAATCAGATAGAGTAAATGGGTTATGACAAGTTATAGTGAAGTCCCGTTGGGTGCTAAGAATAATATTGCGCAGAAATGAAAGTGAAGTGGGCCATGTTTAAAATGATTAACTGCGAGTAAATGAGAGGTAGGGAGTAGTGTTCTCCTTGCGTTTTTTTAATTGGTAGATTGAGATGTCGGGTTATGAAAAGATATTTCTAGAGGTGGTGGGTTATGTGTTTTAAGGTGGCAGGCGGGAAATCCGGCTGTGGTAGAATGATGGTAGAATAAGAGAAGAGAATGCCGAGGGGTGCCTGAAGCGTCTTTTAAATGATGTGCGGCATGATTGGTGTTGCCGTTGCGTGGCGAGTCTGTATGGAGAAGTTTGCTAGGTCAACCGACCTTGATAGAAAGGAGATTTGGCCACCGTCCCTAGTTAAAGGAGGGTTAAAGAGAAAGTAAAAACAAAGTAGGATAAGAAAGACGTCGACTTAAGAATGGTTGTGAGTGAGGACAGTCCCTCGGTTGTGAAGCTTATGTTAGATGGTGAGCAGCTGGAACATTTGCTCCGAGTTTAAATATTTAGTGGTATATGTTGGATGAAAAAGGGAAACGGATGTATGCCTGTGCAGAGTGTAAATGGGAACTTCGCGGATAGAGGCGGATGGAAAGGGAGGCTGTGGTGAATTTAAAGTTGTATTGGTGAGAGGATGTATATAGAAATGTGCAGACTAAGTCATATTGTGAAGTACGATAGGGGGTTCTTACTAGAAGCGCCATCGTTAAAAATGGAGTTAACGTGTGTTAAAATGTATAGTAGTCCGAGACAATGGTACTGAGCGAATAATAGCATGTATAGCATCTAAATACAATGTGCTCATATTGATAATCTTAGGGGCGCTCATTTAATGATAAAGAAGAAATTATTAAAATATAGAAGTATAGGTTTTAACTGTAAACTCCTTTAGATGCAACTAGTATTTTTAATTAATGGATTCCCTGTCAGTAACCATATGTTAGCAAACAATGATAGAGATGAATGAATACTTTCATTTGTAGAGTTATGATTATCAGGTTTCACGTTGGAAAACGACCTTCTTATTAAGTGCTGTACGAATAGCCTCGGTTAATTGCGCGCTAAGCTGCGTCAGTGCCTCGATGCTGGTGCCATCCCGAGATCACGCTACTGGCCGAGATCAAGGAAGAAATAATTTATTGGAGTCAATAAAGGACATGCCATATGGAAGAAGTATTGAAGAACTGTGAGTCTGTGGAAGAGCCCTCAGAAAAGAAAGGATAAGGCAATAATAGATGGCAGTGATATCCCGGCCAGTTTAATAGTGAGAAACCCGGAATATGTTGTGTTCCCAACTGGGCCAAGGGCATGAACCCCAACAGTGATGAGCCATGCCTCTCGATGACGTGTCCCCGTCCCGGTTACTGTGAAGCCAATCTTAGGACTGCCATTTTACTGACTGCGACGAAGTTCTCACACAAAAAGCGTAAAAAGGTGGCGGTAGGCTGGGCTTCTTCTTTCGACTTTCGTCCCTCCAATACTTCTATCTACTACTTTTACTGTTCTCCGTCTAGCATGGTTACGCACCTTAATCCCAGTCTTTGGGAACCAACCAGAGCAAAGTGCCCAACGGTAAATTTCTACTCTTGAATTTTTTAATACACCCTAATATATATATCATTATATCACTATAATATACTAATATATATATATACAGAACAGCCCTTATATATAGTATTATTCATATATTAATATTTTCCTTTAAATATACTATTTGTGGTAATCTTTATCCTACCCTACCTAACTAAGTTTATATAATTATTTAATATTTAAAATATAAATATATAAATAGCCAATAAGAAATTTATTCTTTTTATTATTATTATAATAATTAAATGTTAATAATATGTATATAATAAACTTGGATTATTTTTTTGGTCTTGCTATTGATTATGTGTATTCGTATGTTAGTGTGTGTGTGTGAGTATGCTACTCACCGAAATTATATAAAGCCGAAGGTCCTGTTATAGTAAGTATTAGAAGAAACACTTCAAAAATAAAAGTTAAAGTCATTCTCAAGTATCACTTTG
>JABUQX010065854.1:12500-42500 GCA_015478945.1 Trachelipus rathkii | reverse complement strand
TCTCTTTTCAAAATATAAACAGTTAAGAATTGTTTTAAGTCAACAAATGAGTGAATAGGTGATGAAGGAATGGACCACCCTCTGGAAATATATATATATATATATATAGTATATAAATATATATATATATCATATATACATATATAGTATATATATATATATAATATATTACATATATAAAATATACGCTATATATATATAACCATAATCATAAACAATAGGCTAGTACTAATATGATTGTCACGACTACTACTATTACTTTACTCTTCATCTCTCATCCTCTTTCTCTCGCTCTCTCCTCTCTCTCTTATCTCTCCTCTCTCTATCTCTATACTCTATCTCACCTCTCTCACTCTCCTTCTCTTATACATTATTCTATCCTCTTCACCTACTCTATCTACTCTCTACTCCTTCATTCACTCTCTACTTATTTACTATCTCATTCTCTCTACTTCATCTATCTCTATAAAAACTTTTAATTATATATCAATATACCTAACTATTTATATTATATTATATAATACATGTCCGTAAATCATCTAACTCACATAAAGATACTCATAGCTGCAATGAAACTATACCTTTAACCAACTTATGTATATAATTATGCGCACTATTGACTATCTTCCTCCCATTTATATAAGTTAATTTCCTAACCATCTTATTCTATTTAACTAGTTTAAATATACTATATAATACTATATATACCTCAGTGATATAAACTTGTAAACTTTATAAATAATTATAATATCGTATCTAATTTTATTAATTAAATCCCGCAGTGGCCCGGTATAAATAAGAACAAATATATATAATAAAAATATAAATAATATATAAAATATAAAAATAATATATATTAATATATATATATATTACCTGAGTACAAAAGTTTCTAATACAAATAAAGAATCACTAACAAATATATCAAATATATTACTATATATATATATATATTATATAATATATCTTATAATGCTAGATAGATAAATAATAATATATATAAAAAAAGGAGATTTTTATGTATTATAGTAATATATAATATATATATATATATATAAGAAAATTTTTCAATTAATATTCAGTTAAAATCCTTTCCAAGAAAAACATCCAAAGAAGATATTAAAATGCTCAAAAATTTCTCATGTTCCATTGAAACAATTTTATTTTTATTTTTTTTATTTATAATTATTTTTTTATTTTTAATTTTTACTGTAATATGTATTTTTGTGAATAGGGCAATTAGCAATTAGTGAGAAGTCGCGTTTACCAAATCTTCAAAAATTTAGGTTTTTTAAAATGTTTTAAAATTTTAAAATTTTAAAATATTGTTGAAATGGCTTTTAAAGTTCTTATTACATTCTATGAGTTTGACTAATCATCCTTTCTACACTTTGCTTATCATTTAATTATTTATTAGTTTATTAATCCGAAAGTGTATAAAACCACTTTTCTAATTAAAAAATGTTGTTACAACATCAGATTTGGAAGTATTCAGTATTTAACGGCTACATTTTTGTGATACTTTAATGCGCAATTGGATAGTACTAAATTCCAGAAAAATAATGTACATTGTTCCCTCGTAATAGCAAGATAGCTTCGACATCTATATACGGAGTCCTATATATATAGCCCTATTATATATCTTTTGATCAAAAAAATATAACCCGGTATAGTATTACATAATATCATTAATAAATCAATTATAATATATATAATAATATGTATTTATATAACCATTATTTATTGTTATATATTACATTATATTTATATAGTATAACTATTCTATATATATATTACTCTACCTCTTTGTTTCCAGTTGTTCACCTCCACCTTAACTTCTTAATTTATAGTAATATAGTTATTATAGAAATAGATATACATTTTAAATTATTAATATTATAAAATTATATCATAGGTTTACCTAGTATCACCGATTTAGTCTTTTAACTGTTTTAATATTTTCATCTGTGAGTATAGTGACCTATATAATTATATAGTTTACTTTTCCAAATAAACAAAACAAAAATTATGTCACTCAATATTTAGGGCTCGAGCCGACGGGGGACCAGGGGGGGGACGTTTCAATACCCCGGAGGGGATGTCGGAGGAAACCCCCGCGACACCCAAAGACAAAAGCGAGCCCGTGAGGTTCCGTGAGAGCCTATTACCCGAAACGGGGATGTAGTCCAATCCCACGGCTCCAATGAACCGGTAGAGAGAAAGAAACCCGACTCCTGCCAATCTTTGCGGTTTACCCGTAGGTATTCCACTAAGTTTCCATTTAGTTAAAAAAAAATTTTTAAATTACTCAAAAAAAAAAAAAAAGATAAAAATAAAAAAAAAAAAATATAGAAAAAAAGTTTAATTAAATCCCATTCCTTAGATTTTCGTGCGTGATGTGCCGAGATTATTATGATTAGCTTTGTTGAAATATACTGTGTGATGGAATCACATGTCAGCCCTATATCTCTTAGCTACTTTATTTTTACTTTGCGATCATATAAAAAAGAGTTTACAATCTGAACCGAATCTATAATATATTATTAATATATTAATTAAGTACAGTTTACTTAGGTAGGATTATGAGTTAACTTATGTAAGTAAATATAGAAAGATGAATTGAAATGAAACGATAAAGAGAGAGAAGTAAAGTGTCTACTACTTAAATTAACCAAAAGTTTAGTTAGTATGCGTGCTATTAAGGGATCTTTGGTTAGATTGATAGAATATGAGAGAGAGTGGGATGTGCCCTGTTTTTTGCAGGAAGAATAAGTTAGAGAGAGATAAGTAGATAGTATAGAGAGAAAGAGTAATAGAGAGAGAAGATGAGAGATAGAGGATAGTGAAGAGAATATAGAGATGAAGAAGAGAAGAGGTGAAGTGAAATATAGAAGAAAGCAATATATAATATATATTGAGAGAAGAGAGAATAAGAGAGAGATAGTAAGAGAGAGAGAAATGAATATAGAGGATATATAGAGTAGATGATAGATATAGATATGAGAGAAAGATGTGATAAAGAAGAAGTATTAAAAGGAAGTCGCCCAATAAATAGTATTATAAACTACAAGCAAGTATATTATTAGAATTCTGTTATGGTGTTTGTTGATAGTATTACCAGGATAATAAAATATTTATTATTTATTAAATATGTTATACTCAAGATTAGGTGATTATTTGGTTATGTATACAACAATGATTATTAAGTAAAGAATATATATTCATATACCAGTATTGTAGCCTGGTGAGCTGATTAGAGAATTTATACTTATCAATTTATAATTCTATGTATATTTAATACAAAAATGAAAATTAATATTATTATATGCACCATCATATTATGACAATAAAATAATTACTTAAAACAAACTTCAAAAGAAATCATTAAATTAAAAATACTAGATAGGTATGGTTGAACACACGATATTAGACCTTAAATGTGTTGACGTTTGCCCCCTAGCCTACAGAACCATTAATGATATTTAAAAAAGTCATGAGAGTTCTTCTTTATTAAAACCAAATCGATAAATAATTTTATGATATATTATAATATTTAGCAATATAAATATATAATGAAAAATATACACTGTTTGATAAAGGAAATGAATCATTATAACAGTTATTTAAGGAGTTTATAAATATTTATAAGTATCAACAAAAAAACATAAATAAGACAAAAATATTATCGTCTCCATTACCCCACCCCTGCATCCAAGATATATGTAAAATAAACACAAAGTTCATAAGTATAATAAATATGGGTTAGAGGCTTAATAGTGTTGAGTTGTAGAGTGGTAGTGTGTGTGGTGTATGGTGATGTTGTAGTGTTGAGTAGTGGTATTAGTTGTAGTGTGTATGTGTTATTGTATGCGACTGTTAGTGACATTTATAGTTTACCTAGTAGGTATTGTTAGGTGAAAAATGTGAAGATAAGACTAGGTGACGTATATATAAATAGAATAAGAGCTCTCTACAATAAAGATATATATAGATACTCATTATTAAATACTCAGATACTAATAAGAAAGATCAATCATAATATGTGCAATCTAATAGATTGGGTAACATTTACACGATCATAAAACTCATAAATACGAGACATAATTTTATATTATAAACTGCATATTACACATATTTAAAATTTATTTTTTTATGGATCACCAAAACCCATATGTATTTGTGAGATATCTCGTATATTCACTACCATCTTCTATATTGGGCTTTCTCATATTATAAATAGTATTCCTCATCTGGAAATCTAATTACCTTCATCCCCTCATATCCTAATTTACGATAACGCTGATTATAATCACTCTAGCTAGCTCAGTGAGTATTTACTATCTTTCTCTAGTAGGATCACCCCTTACTACGTTAGGCTCAGAACCCCGCAGCCGTATAAAAACGTATCCGCTCCAAAGCGGGTATTTAATTCATGTGTCGGGATAACCATTAAATAATGCATACCCTCACCTAATGTAGTACTAATATATTGTGTCTGACCTGTACGTGACGACACAGCTAAAGTCGCATTTCTCCAAACCACGCTCGAAGGTCCTACGTAGAAGAGTGAGATCTACTACAAGCATCCATAGAAGAAGGCCTGTTGAGAGTGAGAATCGAAAGACATCCGACCGGTAGAGTTTCATTATATCCAAAGGATCTCTGTAAGCGCTCTTTGATTAAGTGCCGTGTTAAGGGCGTTTCAGTGCCTCTCAGCTTTGAAAGGATGAATGTGTGGTAAAGATAATTTGTCTCTTAACCATGAATAGGTGTGACTTAACACCCACAACTAGTTAAACAAAGTGTAAAGGAAAATAGATTTATAAAAAGTACCAGGTGTTTAGAAAAAAAGGGGATAAACATAATACCTTACTAATAATAGTTTCCCTAAAATTTATAGAATGATGATGAGAGAATGTAATCCTCTAGTTAAATAGTTCAATGAAACTCAATTGGAGATCCCATTAATATCTGTAACGTTACTATTGCAACGGAAATATAATCCTGAATAATTGTAAATACGAGATGTGAGCCGAGTGAATAGCCAACTAATTAAATTGTTTCTTTAACGACTTCTATCACTATACATTACAGAGTTCCATATTATACTAAAATAGCAAATTAATAGATCTGACTCACTTGAGAAGAGAAGTTAAATTAATGTATGGATGAGTTAAAATGTCCAGTATACGAGGTAGAGTTGTATCAAATGAGATCCTCCTCGATAATACAAATTTTTATATGTATAAAAAGGACAATTTCGCATTTTATTAATTTGTCAATCCGTTCTGCAACGAACTAAATATCTAAGCATAATATGTGGCCCGAAGTCTTAGAATCCTTGAAAACCTGCTATAAATATTAATAATCAGCTTACGTTAGATAAAAACTGGAGCACGCAGCGACATATGAAACCTCCTTAACTCCGTCTTACTCGCTTTCTAGGAGAAGAGCTAATAAATCTGAAGAAAGCAGCCGACTGGAATTTCCCCAAATCCACTGCCGCGATTACCGCTATTTTACCATGTTGAATGCACTTCCATATTCCTGGATCACCCCCCATCTCTATAAGCGGCTCATTGATGAAAACTAAGCAGATAGCGCGTGTTGCTGCTGTCGATATCTACCTATCCCACAAATTCCCTCCGAAAGTGGAGCCGGTCTAAACCTGAACTGCGCAAAATAGACATATGAATATAGCTCCGACCTCTTGGAGCCCTCCTGATCACCCTACGACCGAACCAATGCCGTCCAGAACACAAGGCTAAGGAGCAACACTCCGAAAGAAAGAATTGCTAGAAACAACCCGCAACATGAATATGATATAAGGAGCTTATCGGACAAAGGAAGAATACAACTGCTATTGGATTAGCCAGTAGACTTCGCGGCCTATCATTTATCACACGTGGAAGTTTATCCAATGAATATGATGTACTTAATCCTCGCCGCAATGCCGAGCGACGACGATGTGTACTCTGGATGAGAAGTTTAATGAATTGAAAAAAGATTAAGGAAAGAAACGCGGAAGTTAATAATTTATCTGGAAATAGTTCTGTGCCAGGTGAAAGTTATGTTTTATGAATAGTTTGTCAAAATTAGCTCAGAGAATAAAAATTATATTTAAGGTACTCGACACCTTGACAAAGTTTGCTGAACGTAAGAACCGTTACAATATGACCGGACTTCACTCCTATTTGTAATCGAGTTATTCGCTATTGTTGGTATAGATACTTAAACTCTGAGCAATCGTCAAGTTCAGTATCTTTTTGCAAGAATTTTATGAAGACAAACAGATGGCATGTTATGTAGATTACCATTTATAGACTTTACTATGAAAACAAATTACGCCAGAGATAAGGCATAAAGATATGGGAACGTGCACTAATTTAACCTTGGCTCCGAATTCCTTATATGGTGTGCCGGGATTTAAGTCAGGATAACCAAGAAGCTACAACGGATAAGAGTTAAATTGGTATTAATATCTGTTCTGAGAAAAATACAATAATATGACCTGACAAAGAGTTAAACAATAGGAATAGAGCTAGGTCTGAAGTACGATTAGAAAAGAGAGATAATATATAAGATGATAAGATAAGAAATAAGTCAATTATATCGACCTACGATTTATTTCATACCTTAAGATCTATGACCATAAGAGAATAAGAGTATTTGGAGAGAATAAAATATCAATTAGAATATGTGAATATTCACAAGAGTGATACAAAATAAGAAAACCCAATGAGTAACACTACGAAAAAGAACAAAGCCTACCACTATTTACATGTTTGGAAAATGAATGAAGGCCATCTGCAACTGCTTCAGTAATAAAATAGTTTTCTTTTGAATTTGACTTATATAGTTAAGTATGCTTTATATTGAAAAATAACTTTTTCTACAGAACTGAAGAGAACTCTCCGAAACAGGCGACTAGAATTTAATACCAGAGTAACACCTAAGAAATATCGATGACGATTAGGTAGAAGTTCCTGGTAATGGAATCAACCTCACTCTATAATCAAAATAGAGAATTTAATAACGTAGTAACGAATCTCGGAAGCGATTAATACTAGGTTAAAGAAGAAACCGCGCTAAGCTGATGGGAGTAGCGAATTAGAAGATCTGGAGGCACTCGAAGATTGGAATGATTACCGTCTGGGTATTGTCATTTAATGATCCTAACGAACAAGTAGAAAGTACATCAAATTAAATCTAAATCACACCGATAACCTCAGTTAAATGAGTCCCTCCATGAAGACTAGAAAAGCGGAAATAGGAAGAAACAAAGGGACCTCCAGAGTAGGAATAATAAGCATAAATCGTACAAAAGGCACATTACAGCGCACGAGAATGAACATAAATAGAAGGAGAAAAGACTGACTTCACTAGTGTAGAATGTGTACTGAGCAAAGAGACAGTAAAGAGGAGTACGAAATAATGAAAGAACTATCAATAAGGTTTATCCCTCACTGAACAAACTTTTATCTTAATAAATGGAATCAAACTTTTCCACTCTATGGCCACCCGGGCAAATTGAAAGAGGAAATAAAGACCCAGCAAACATAACGCCCATTATCCTGGCCTTTGAAATCAATGATGTGAGGATATCACTTCTCTCTCCACGACCATGTAAAACACGGAGTGTTAACGAGTAAATAGAAAATGAGCCGATTTAGTAAGTTCGACCGCGAATTCCATTTGAAATAAGATAGGAGGATCAACACCACGAGTAGAGGAAGTAAGAGTGGAACAAGATCATCCCTAATACCCCTAAGCAACAAGAAAAGTCAACGATACTCAAGAACAAATGTAGAAGGATTTATTAGAATGATAGCATCAGACTTTTCACAGAGCAGTAAAAGATAGCTATGTTAAGGATATTTAAAGAAACATCTGCCGGAGACACAGGCATGTGCACTCAGCAGTATAAAGGATGAATCAATGAAACTATCCCTCAAAACGGCCAGAACCGCGGCGAGAAGACTGCAACCTATACAATATGAGCACAAGACATAAGCATTGTCTACACCATCAGAAGTTAAATAGAAGAAACCGACAAAACGATACAGGAAATATCCAATCAGAAGGAGAAATTATAGTTCAGTATATGGTGCAACTGAATTTGACCTAACCAGCACCTCCATCATTTTAAGAAGATGGAAGACTCAAAGAGAGAAATATGCGAAGATATATTTTATCATAGTACGGAACAGAAATAAGACCATGTGTTGGCCCAGTCAGGTGGATTGGGGCGTTATGCCTCATCAACCCATATTAGTTATGAAAAGGGACTTAGAAAAAAGATTTAAGGTATTTTAAAGAGGCCGTCTTGAGAGGACAGATTGGAAACATGCGCAGGAACGGGTTTCCTACAGACCCTATGTGAAAGACAGTTACCTTCATATCTTCACTTTCTTTAACTTTTACATTGCATAAAGATGACTGATTCTAGAGAAGAAATACCTAGATCAGTAGAGTGCCGCTAATATTATGAGAAGATGTCGCCCTTGATGCTCTCAGAACAATCTATCTGAGACTTTTGGAGAACCAATTTCGGCCATATCGATTAGAACTCACAAAATAAGGAATCCACGACAATGTGCCAGAGGATGTCGTTTAGCAAGACTATGTAGTCCTGCAATCATCCATTCCTAAGAAAGTCTCCTGATGCAGCTATTAAGACTGTGATGTGATGCAAAAAATCCAATAAAATATGGCATGAAATAGGAAGAGAGAAGTGTTTTGAAGTGAAAACGGGGGTTGTTAGACCGGTGACCATTATTTAAAAACATTTGTAGTGAGCCACCTGAAATAATTGAGTCGCCAATCAAGTTTTCAGTATGATGACGCACCGGAGCAAATCGCTGGAGCAGCGATTAAATTTACCTCCAAATTAGGACTAAAAAGTGTACTTTATCTGACCACTTGCTCTTTGCCACTTGTTAACCTTTCCGAACTCACAAAAAAGCTTCCCTTAAAAGGATATCGCATAAGGGAAACTATGGAGCACACTATTGGTTTATGCGGATGATGCGGCAGTGATCACATCAGGAGCTCAAGGGACCTACAAGAAGCTGTGAATAGGTGGGAACGAGTACCTCCTTACGTAACCTGAAGTTTTCAATGTTGCATGAGAATTTAATTTCACCCAGTCGAAAGAACATTCAAGGACCCAACTTGAGAATAAATCCCCTGGTTAGGTGATTGCGAGTATGGGCAGGTAGACCCCGCGCGAAGCACCCGAATAAGTAGGTGCCAACATATGATATATCATATAATTAGCGATTAATGCAGAGAATAGCATAACCAGTGGCCCAGAATGAGGAAGTTTAATGGAAGTATGGTTAGAAGCTCGTGATTTGACAAGATCCCAGAGATGGGATAGGACAATGATAGTCCATGAAGTGATAGAAGGGTTCCAAAAGAATGGATTGAGATATGTTCAAACCATGTGGATGTAGGTGGATTTATCCCCGTTAGCTTATATGTGTTTACGAACCCGGTAAGACCTAACTTCGAATTATATAGTTGAGGTGATATTACCAACATAGCTGTGCGTGGAGAGAATATTAATTGATGAGAGGAAGACAATTCTGCTGGACGACCCGCGGAGTGAGTTAGTGTGTCATCCTCTCGTGATGATGAGACAATAGAGATAGACGAACCTAGTCAAAAACTAGGCCTTAACAGCCGAATAGAATCATAGGAGCAGAAGAAATGAGATGGAAAAGTACTGATTCCAGAAAGCGTCATAATAGTATAGGAGTTTCGCTTGAGAGGAGCAGACCATGACGCAACGAACGAATGACTGATGCGTGAGGAGAGCAGCAACTAAGAGAGCCTGGACACCCAACATGAATTCCTGAAGTAATGCGTGTGGTCCCAATTGAGAAATAAGAAGGATATACTCATTGTTAAGGATGGGTAATTTAAGGACATGTGTAAAGAATAAAGTATGAGATAATGATGATAGGGAATGATTCCACCATCCTCCCGAGTAGAGATGACTGGTAACCATATGTTGCCCAATAATTACTTTCACCTAAGAGTACCAGGTAATTATGAATAAGCGTTTCTTTAAGCTTGAGACTTCAGCAGGAAGACCGAGGGAGAGTAAGATGGATGGATTCGTTGCAGAGGTTGTACCACCGTAGAGGCAAGATCGATTTTAGAGGAAAGTCAAGAGAGGACACAAGTACATTTGATACGATAGATTTATATCTTTGGAGAAGATTCTGTGAGGAAAGCACCCTGAACCAGCTATATACCTCTACATAAGAGGAACTAGGAACATGACCAATAAACTAGTTATAAATATAATACAATAATGCCCTATAAACAGAGTGCGTCAATAACATAACACACATCACACACACACACTAACAACTACAACACACACCAACATCACACACACCACTACACACACACTACTACCACTAACATCATACATCCTTCTCCCATTATTGTATAATTCACTTTCATACATCTTGAATTCTTCTCGAAGGTTGTAAATGTTATTTTTTTTTATTTATTTATATTTTAATTGATTTGTCCAATCCTATATAACTAATTTTCTTTTCGTTGATAATAACTTGTGATTTTATTAAATTAATCATATAAAAAATATAGTTATATTTTTTATCAAAACATTTTGTTTTTATTACTAAAGATTATATTAATTCTTCTTATTTTAAATTAACATTAAAGAAAATCTAATTATTATAAAATCACCCTATAATAGCTATGTATTTTAAATAAGCAAAGTATAAAGCAAAACCGCAAATACTCTAACCGCAAAATATACCGCAACCTTTTTCACAACCTGTAGATCTATTGATCTATTGACTTATATATACAATATATATTATAATGTATGATATCTTTTGTACATAAACACTTGCATATTCAAAATAATAAATTCTTGAGTTGTAAAAAATATCATAGTAAAATTAGTAATAAAGTATTTATATAATTACTATCATACGACACTCAAAACACGAGTCACTAACATATGACACCGCGACACCTGCCCATGATGTTATATCTACCAAAGCAATAATATTACCTATAATAATACTTCTGTAGTCTTATGAAAGTTGCAGCTGTGTTTGTTCGAGAAGGAAAGAGTGTACAACTGGCATGATTTTTAATACAAAAACTTGCTCGTGAGTATACTTACTTTACTTCATCTCTTCCTTCTGCCCTCCTACGAGAAGTGGCTTCCTCAATATATTTTGCCATCCTAGCAGTCCTTACCTAGAGGTCCGTTTGATAATAATGAAGTGATTAGGTCTAATGTCGATAAAAGTCGGACAGTCCGATAGAAGCTGACCTGTGTCCCTTATAGTCTGCGTCTTGGGAGGAACATATTTGACAGTGGGGGAGGGTGCTTTATTTATTCTGAATCTGTGATCTTGAAATGATGGGTTATGTTCAGAGCGAAGCAAGGACAACATTAATTGGGGTTTTATGGTAGAAGATTTGTTCCGATTGGGATTCTCGTTGATTTTTTGGAGAGTATGTTGTTGTTTGGGTATGCTGAGATTGCTTTTTTTTTGTTATTTGTTTATGGATGTGAGTGTTAAGAGGTTGGGGGAAGAATGTTGTAAATATTTAAGTAATGTAAAGCATCCTTCTTGATGTGTGGGGCAGTTTGAATGTTTGATGAAGGGAGTGGTCTGTGAAGAAGGATTTATTGTATAATTGACAATCATGTACAGATGGTCATTGATGGAAGAATTTTTCCTATTCATAGATTATGGATTGGTGTAGTAGGAAGGCAGATCTTTATTATCTTTACTGCTTTATTTTCATTAGGTTCTAGTTTGTTAATGATGGTTTGTGATATTATTGTGTTTTTTTTTCTGGGTTCAATGGAAGAGATTGAGGAAGAGTGAGTCAATGATTTGGTGGGTGGGCATGGGGCAGGTGAAGGAGCGAGCTTGTCCTTTAGTCGGTGTTGAAGATAGTTGAGGGAGTTGGGTTGGCTTGATGAAGGTCTAGGGGGGGGGTCCTGTAAGAGACTGGTAGAAGATGTAGAGTTGTATGACGGCCAGACGTAGCGGGGGAGTGCTGCGAGAGGAACGACAGTGTGATGTCGGAGGCTGTATGATAGGGGTAGGGTGAGGTAGGGTGTAGTAGGGGTATATAGTAGGGGGTATAGGTAATAGGTGATACGTGGTGCGTGAGGAGTGTGAGGGGTAGGGGTAGGGGGGGGGGGTAGGGTAGTGAAGGTAGGGTGGGGTGGGGTATAGGGGTAGTTAGGGGGTAGGCTAGGGGTAGGGGGGTAGGTGATAGGTATAGGGGGGGGGGGGTAGGGGGGGTGGGGGGGGGGGTAAGGGGGGGGGTAGGGCGGGCGGTAGGGGGTTTCCTCGCAGTAGGTGGGGTGGGGTGAGGTGAGGTAGTAGGGGGGGTATGAAGGGGTGGGGGGGGGTGAGTAGGGGGGTATATAGGGCTGGTAGCGGTGAGGTAAGGTAGGTAGTAGGTAGGGGTGATAGTAGGGGGTGATGTAGGGGTGGGGGGTAGGTGAGTAGGGTAGGGTGGTTAGTGGTGAGTAGTGAGGGTGGGGGGGGTAGGTGATAGGGGGGGTAGGTCGTGAGGTATAGTATAGTAGTAGTCGGGTGGGGGGGGTAGGGAGGTGTTGAGGGGGGGGGGGGGAGGGGGGTCGGGGGGGTGAGAAATCAATGGGTGGGTAGGGGTAGGGGGGGGGGGAGGGTAGGGGGGTAAGGGTAGGTAGGGTAGGTAGGGGGTAGTAGGGTGAGGGTGTGGAGTAGGGTGAGGGGTGGAGTAGGTGGGGGGGGGTAGGTAGGGGGTGAGGGGGGCTAGTGGGTAGGGTATAATAGGTGAGGGGGGGGTAGTAGGGGTAGGGTAATGAGGGGGGGTGAGTATAGGGGGTGAGGTTAGGGGGGTAGGTAGGTAGGGGGGTAGTGGGAGGGGTGAAGGTAGTGGGTAGGTGGGTAGCGGGTAGGTGGGGGGTAGGTAGGGGGGGGAATTAGGTAAGTGCAGGGGGTGGGGGGGGTAGGGGGTAGGTAGGGGTGGCTGGAGGGGTAGGGGGTGACGGGTAGGGGGGTGAGTAGTAGGTGAGGGGGGTAGTATAGGGGGTAGGGGTGAGTGAGGGGTGAGGGGGGTAGGGTGATATTATTATAGTACTATATAGGGTGGTGAGTATATAGTGATATGATATAGGTAATAGTAGAGTGTATAGGTATATAGTAATTATAGGATATATATAGTATAGTATATATAGTATAGTATATGAAGTGGAAAGTATAGTAGTATATATATATATAGTTATATATATAGTATTATACTATATTATAGTATAAGCTGTTACTATATATAATGTATATATATATATATATATAGTTTATAATATAGTATATATAGTAGTATATAATAGTATATATAGTATATAGTATATAGTATATAGTATATATTAACAAACTTTAGTATATAGTATTAGTATATATATATATAGTTGTATGTATAGTATATATATTAGTAGTCTAGTATAGTATAGTATATTCTATATTAGTAAGTGTGTTAACTTCAATCTATATTATTTTTTTTTTAAATATACTTTTATTGATTAATTGTTTTGTTTGCAAACAACAATTTAAATATATTACTTAAATACTTTACTTACATACATATTGGTACTACTCACATAGCGCGATAAGAGGGTTGTGTAAGGCAAGTTTTCGACAGTACAGTACAGTACAGGTAAGATGAGTGTGTGCTACTTACATAGTGACAGTACTGTAGCAGGGTGAGCTGTGTAAGCAGGGGTTGCGTTGAGGAGCTGTGACATGAGGCTGTTAGTTTGGGGGGGGGGGGGGGTGGGGGGGGGGGGGCGGGGGGGTGGGGGGGGGGGGGGGGGGGTACGTACGGGGTGAGGCTGAGGTACGTCGTTAGAGTAATGTATGGTAGGGGTGGTAAGGGTAGTTGGTAGTGTATGGTAGGATGGGTGATGTGTGATAGGGGGGAGGGGGGGGGGGTGTGTTGTGTGTGTGCGAGACGGAGCGGTGGGGTACTGTACGGTGGTCGGTACGGGTAGGTGTGACGTGTGTGAGCGGGGGGTGACGTGCGTGAAGGTAGAGGCATATAGGGGGGGGTGGTGGATGTGGTTGTTAGTGGCGGCACACGAACGAGTAGAGGGCGGGCGGACAGTGAGGGGGCGCAGCATAGCAGGCGACAAGAGTAGGCGTGGGCGCGTCGACGGGGGGGGGGGGGGGGCGGGGGCGTGCGGGGGGGGGGGGTGAGCGATGGGCAGCACGCGTTCGATGACTGTTGGTCGGTGTTTGCGCAGCGTTGCGCGGGGCGCCACTCCGGGGGCGCTTGCCTCGGGTTGGCTTGTGCTCTCGGCCGGGGGGCCGCCCGTGTCAGCCAGGGGCAGCGCACATCGCAGCTTCGGCCTTGCCTTGGCCGCTTTCCCCCTCTGGCGTGCGTCTGCTTTCCCCCACTCCCGCCTCGTCTCGTTTGCCGTGCCGCCTTGCTGTCATGCCTTGGTCTTTCGGATAGGGATGTCTTTCCCCCCGGTCCTCCTTTCTCTGCTTTCCCCTCGCTTGCGTCATCGAGATCAAAAGGGAATCGCTGCCTCCAACGCGACCTCTCACCACTGGATCGGGTTGGCGGAACGTCCTTACGACTTTAGGATATGTAAAACACATTTTTACATACCCAAAGGTCGTAAGTCCAAAAGGACGTTTAGCATTAAACCAGAAGTGACACCTCTTGGCGAAACGGTTTTACGTCTTTACGTCTTTACGTCTTTATGTCTTTGCGTCTTTACGTCTTTACGACTTTACGTCTTTAGGGTATGTAAAATACATTTTACATACCCTTAGGATGTAAGTCGTAAGGACGTTTAGCAAATACACCTTAAGTGACACCTCTCGGCGATACTGCTTTACTGCTTTACTGCTGCTTTACTGCTTTACTGCTTTACGTCCTTACGTCCTTAAGACTTTAGGGTATGTAAAACACATTTTTACATCCCCCAAGAACGTAAGTCATAAGGACGTTTAGCAAATTCACCGGAAGTGACACCTCTCGGCGAAACGGCTTTACTGCTTTACTGCTTTACTGTTTTACTGTTTTACTGCTTTACTTCTTTACTGCTTTACGTCTTTACATCCTTACGACTTTAAGGTATGTAAAACACATTTTTACGTACCCTAAGGATGTAAGTCATAAGGCCGTCTAACAAATACACCGTAAGTAGCACCTCTCGGCGAAACAGATTTACAGCTTTGCATCTTTACTGCTTTACTGCTTTACTGCTTTACTGCTTTACTATACAAATATATTCCTGTTAGTCTGACGACACACGCATTATCTACAAACGTAAGTTGATAAGAAGAAACCAATTCATAGCAGTACAACATAGAACATGGTAACAGCATAGAGGTATTATTATTATTATTATTATTATTATTATTATTATTATTATTATTATTATTATTATTATTATTATTATTCATTATTATTATTATTATTATTATTATTATTATTATTATTATTTTTATTATTATTTTCATTACTATTATTATTATTATTATTACTATTATTATTATTATTATTTTTATTATTATTATTATTATTATTATTATTATTATTATTATTATTATTATTATTATTATTATTATTATTATTATTATTATTTTTATTATTATTATTATTATTATTATTATTATTATTATTTATTATTAAATTAATATTATTATATATATATTATGGTACTTTTTAACATAGAGGCTATGAAGAAGTCAAGGCTCAGCGATACCTACAAAGTTGATAGGGAGGAGATGTTTGTCTTTCTTGTGATTGGATGGAGTAAACCTTATCTCCATTTTAGCCTTACATGTGATTGGTTGAAAATTATATTACCTTGAAGGTCTAAACTCATTTAAAGCCATTATCGCTTCAGCTGTTAGGCGGTGAACAAGTTTTGTGCTCTGTCCTAAAAAGTGTTCTATTTCCATTAAGTTTATATCATGATTCGTCTTAGCAGATATATATCTATACAAGACATTATACAATGGGAAATTAAGATCCCTGGATGCGGAGTTACTATCTTAGAAACCCAAACGGTTCTGAATTTTTCACGTACGCTAATCATTTACCATAATACAGTACCAAGCGTGTTTTTATGAACACCGATGAATACTGTGTACTTTAAACCGAGCCCTGTTTTAAACTGGACAAAAAAAATTGATACTCAACTATACAAACAATAGGTAAATGTAAATGTTTTTGATGAACAACTGATGAATATCTCTTTAATTTTATGAAAAAAACAAACAAAAAAAACTGTTCGTTTTTGAACAGTTTTAGGGTGAAGAGAGGAATTTTTTTTTTTTGAATTTCCACAAAAACTACCATAAAATCTTTAATTTTCAAGATATTTCAATTGTTTTTACACTAAAATACTCCAATTTAGTGTGGTAATAAATTTTATTTAGACACCTTATTTGAAAATTTGTTTTTTAAAAAAATTTTTTTACAATCTCTGAAAAGTACTTTCAAAATTTTGAACAGAGAATAGTCAACCATGGTTGACACCACCTTACGTTCTACCAAAACATTTAATATAAATGTCAGTTTGTTTACGTTTATATGTGAGCTTGGTACCAAATTTGAGAGAAAAAAAATCTGTTCGTTTTTTTAATGAATTTTTATATCTCATGTAAGGAAAAATGAAATGCTAGAAAAACGCAAATAAACATTTCAGAATTTTTTCTTTTTTGACAGCAAGGAAAAAAACTTTATTCTTATATATATATATATATATATATATATATATATATATATATATATATATATATATATATATATATATATATATATATATATATACATATATATATATATATATATATATATATATATATATATATATATATATATATATATATATATATATATATATATACATACAAACTTATATATATATATATATATATCCAAGTAACCTTCTATTGATTTAAATAAGTACAGAGTTTCAAAGCAGTGATGTCAAAGTAGGTGACTTGAAAACTGTTTCGTGATGCCTTCTTTTTTTGGGGAGGCGGATCGGACTAGTGGTAGAACCTACTGTACATTGTCTAACGGCGACGCTGTTGTCGATGGTTCGAGTCCCGGCGCGAGTGAATTTTTTTTATTGCAAATTTGTCGTAACAAGCATGTTGTGTGCATGTCGTCGATCCTTGACTTTGGTCAGTTGCTCCTCCTGTAGCCCATGGCACCCCTGAAAAATGCCGTGTAGCCCCAGAAGGGGTTCCAACCACCCTTCTGTGGATTTAAATAAGTATCGAGTTTCAAAGCAGTGATATCGAAGCAGGAGATTTGAAAACTTCCGAGATGCCTTCTTTTTAGGGAGGCGGATCGGACTAGTGGCAGAAACCTCTTGTACATTGTCTGACAGCGACGCTGTTGTCGATGGTTCGAGTCCTGGCGCGAGTGAAATTTTTCATCTTCTTATCATTGCAAATTTATCGCAACAAGCCTGTTGTGCCCATGTCGGCGTTGACTTTGGTCGGTTGCTCCTGTAACCCATGAGCACCCCTGAAGAATGCCGTGTAACCCCAGAAGGGTTTCCAACCACCCTTGTATGGATTAAAATAAGTATCGAGTTTCAAAGCAGTGATGTCGAAGCAGGAGATTTGAAAACTTCCGAGATTCCTTCTTTTTCGGGGAGGCGGATCGGACTAGTGGTAGAGCGTCCTGTACATTGTCTAACGGCGACGCCGTTGGCGGTGGTTCGAGTCCTGCAACGAGTGAAATATTTTCGTCTTATTTTGCAAATTTGTCGTAACAAGCATGTTGTGCGCCTTTTGGCGTTAATTGATTTTTAGTAGATTGCTCCCACCAGCAACCGCAGGCACCTTGAAAGAATATAATTGTAGCCCCAGAGGGGTTCTTTTATCTGTAGGTTTAAATAAAACTCAGTTTCAAAGCAGTGATATCAGAGCAGTAAATTACAAGACTATGCCTTCTTTTTTTTTTTTTGGAGAGGCGGATCAGACTAGTGGTGAGAGCTTCCTGTACATGGTCTAACGGCGACTGCTGTTGTCGATGGGTTCAGATCTGGCGCGGTGAAATTTTCACTTCATATTGAAAATTTTGGCCAACAAGCACCTTGTGCGCATGTCGGCGTTCCTTGACTTTGGTCGGTTGTTCCTGTAACCCATACCACTGAAGAATGCCGTGTAGCCCCAGAAGGGGTTCCAGACCACCCTTCCGTAGATTTAAATAAGTAGCGAGTTTAAAGCAGTGATATCGAATCAGTAGATTTGAAAACTTCCAAGATGCGTCACGGGAGGCCGGATCAGACTAGTGGTAGAGCCTCCTGAACATTGTCCTAACGGCGACGCTGTTGTCGATGGTTCAAGTCCTAGCACGAGTGAAATTTTTTACTTCTTATTGAAAATTTGTGGCAACAAGTACCTTGTGCGCCTGTCGGCGTTCCTTGACTTTGGTCGGTTGTTCCTGTAAGCCATGAGCACCCCTGAAGAATGCCGTGTAGCCCCAGAAGGGGTTCCAACCACCCTTCTGTGTGGATTTAAATAGGTATTGAGTTTCAAAGCGGTGATATCAAAGCAGGAGATTTGAAAACTTCAAAGATGACTTATTTTTTGGGCAGCAGTTGGACTGAGGATGGTAAGGAGCCTCCTGTGCATTGTCTAACGGTGACGCTGTTGTCGATGGTTCGAGGCCTGGCGTGAGTGAAATGTTTTCGTCTTATTATTGCAAATTTGGCAACAAGCATGTTGTGCGCATGTCGGCATTTTTGACTATGGTCGGTTGCTCCTGTAACCCAGGAGCACCCCAGTGGAATAGCCTCAGTAGGGGTTCCAATCACCCTTCTTTGGATTTAAATAAGTATCGAGGATTTCAAAGCAGTGATATCGAAGCAGGAGATTTGAAAACTTCCAAGATGCTTCTTTTTCTGGGAAGGCGGATCGGACTAGTGGCAGAACCTACTGTACATTGTCTAACGGCGACGCTGATGTCATTGGTTCGAGTCCTGGCGCGCGAGTGAAATGTTTCGTCTTATTATTTGCAGAATTTGTCGCAGCAAGCATGTTGTGCGCATGTCTGCGTTCCTTGACTTTGGTCGGTTGCTTCTGTAACCCAGGAGCACCCCAGTAGATGAAGAATGCCGTGTAGCCCCAGAAGGGGTTCCAACCACCCTTCTGTGGATTTAAATAAGTATCGAGTTTCAAAGCAGTGATATCGAAGCAGAAGATTTGAAAACTTCCGAGATGCCTTCTTTTTTTGGGGAGGTGGAACGGACTAGACTAGTGGTAGAGCCTAATGTACATTGTCTAACGGCGACGCTGTTGTCGATGGTTCGAGTCCTGGTGCGAGTGAAATTTTTTTCGTCTTATTATTGCAAATTTGTCGCAACAAACATGTTGTGCCCATGTTGACGTTGCTTGGTTGCTATTGTAACCCAGGAGCACCCCAGAAGAATGACGTGTAGCCCCAGCAGGGGTTTGAACCATTCTGTGAATTTATGGACACTCTATCAAAAAAATCCAATTTAATAAAATCTATTGAAAGAAGACGTTCTTTGATGAATAACTTTGGCATCTTTTATTTTATTAAAAAAAAATACAAAACAAAAAAAACTTTTCTTGGTGGGGGTGTAAGAATTTTGGATTTTTGACTTCTTTCACAAAAATGTCAATAAAATCTAGAATTTTCAAGATATTTCAATGCCTTTAGCATTAAAACACACGATTTTAGCGTACTAATGAAGATATGTTTACACAAGTGAAACTAAATTTCATTTTTATATAAAAAAAAAAAAATTATAGACAATCTAGAGAGTCTGAAAACTATTTTCTAAATTGTTGAATTGTAACAGTCAAGTATTCGTGACACCACCTTACATTCAAACTGAGTATGAATGAAAACATCAACCTGTTTATATGTACATATTTAAGGTTTTTACCAAATTTCATGGGCATAAAACTTTTTTCCTTTCACTTACTTTTTTTTGGTCAGAATATGTTTCAAAAAACTGAAATGTAAGAAAAAAAAATAGAAAAATTTTTTTGAAATTTTATTTTTTTTTTCAGACTGTAAAAACATTTATTCTCATATATATATATATATATATATATATATATATATATATATATATATATATATATATATATATATATATATATATATATATATATATATATATATATATATATATATATACTATCATATATATATATATATATATATATGATATATATTATCACAGATGAATAAGAAAGGATAAGCAACTTTATCATCATAAGAAATGCTTTTGAGTATATTATTAGTGAGGATCCACTTTCCGTAATTAATTTAGTATTTTTATTATTTTTTATAAGAATAGAGTAATTTTGTCAATAATTCAATATTTTTAAGTTGTAAAATTATTTTAAGAATTTTTGTAATAATATTGTAAGTTTATTTTTTTGAATAATTTTAAGAAAATTATTCAAATATTTATAGCAATATACAAGTAAGCGTAATAAGAGAAAATGGTATAAAAGAGCGTGCTTTATACATACAGTTGTTCATTCTTTGTTCGCCGCTCTTCATATCAAGACTCTTGACGTGTATTACTTAAGTTTGGTGAGGAAATTAAAGGGTTTAGAATAACTATTCATTATTTCATTACTTCGAAACCTTCCTGGTACAACTTGGATTTACTGAAGGATAGTAAGAAGAAAAAGGAATAGTAAGAACCTTAGAGAAGACTTCACTTATTCTTGAGGACCAAAAGAAGATTCAAGAGGAAACTTAAGAGGAAAGTAAGGAAGCTCTTATTCAACGGCTGAAGCTGCTCGACGGGAATTTACGAAGACTGAAGTCTGCCAGAAGAATTAAAGTCAGTAACGACCTGGGAAGTGTCACAACCCTAGACAACGACCTCAGAAGGAAGACCACACATCTGTTGGAGGGCCGCGGAGGTACAAGGGACGGACTTATTGTGACATAATTGGGGGCCTGTCCGGGAGTGATCAGTGATACACTGGAAATTTCAAGTGAAAATTTGACTGAATTCTTCTAACAAATTCACCGTCCTGACTAGAAGCGTTGTATAATCTTTGAAAACTTACGAAAAAGTATGGATAATAGCTCGATACATAAGCTGTGTCAGGAGTTGGGACTGAAGGGTAAAGAGGCCAGGGACTTCATAGCAGAAGAAAGAGCTGCTGAGGCCGCGAGGCGAAAAGAAGAAGCCGAGAGGCGAAAAGAAGAAGCCATTGAAAAGGAAAAAGAACGAGTGGCTACTGAGAGGAGAGCTGAGAGAGAGGCTCTCGAAAAAGAGAAGGAGCGCGCGGAAAAAGAGAAGGAACGTGAATACGAGCTTAAAAGATTGGAGCTCGCGAATCAAACGAGGATCAGCAATGACACATCGGAAAGCTGGCAGACAAGAGCCAAGATACCGAAGCTTCCTCCATTCACCGACGGAAAGGATGATATGGGGAGCTATCTTGAACGATTTGAACGTTTTGCCAACGATAACGCGTGGAACGTAGAAAACTGGGTGCTCTATCTCAGTGCGTTACTAACCGGACGAGCTTTAGAGGTGTACTCTAGACTACCTCGTGATGTTGTTAGCAATTACACTACTCTAAAGGAGGCACTGCTGGTAAGATATAACCTGACAGAGAATGGTTATAGGAAAAAGTTCAAGGAAGAAAAACCAATAGAAAACGAGACACCCGCACAATTTGCCGAGAGACTAAGGACATACCTAGATAAATGGGTGGAACTCTCGAGAACAGAGAAGACGTATGAGGGTGTAGCAAAGCTCATTACAGTAGAACAGTTTCTGCACGCGTGCCCGAGAGATCTGACGGTGTTCCTAAGAGAAAGGGCGACGAGGTCATTAGAAGTTATGGTGGAAGAAGCAGACAATTATCTAAGAGCTCACGGCCGAACACTTACTTCTAAAGCAAAGAAATACGAAGATAATACCGACAATTCACGAAGAAATTGGGCATCGGAGGCATCAGAGGTAAGATGCTACAAATGCAATGGGATAGGTCATAAAGCTCGTGAGTGTCGGATGGGCTCCAATAATTATAACAATAAAACCACTACCGATCCTCGTTGGAGAAAAGAACCGAGACAGGAATGGGGTGGTAGATACGTCGAGCGCAAGTTCAACCAAGGGGACACCCACGCGCGAGGTAAATACAAGGGCACAGAAGCCGCCGCTTGTATAATCACGAATGTGGACGACCATCCGTCGGAGCAAGAAGAAACTGGAGAAAACGAAGAAGATGAAACTTTAGAATTAAAAAATGGAACGTTAATACCGATTGTAAGAATGGCTTACGGTGATATCATAGGGAAAAAGGGAAATAACATGCCAATATCGAAAGGAACGGTTAACGGTTATTCATTACAAACATTACGCGATACCGGATGTAGTGGTGTACTCGTGAAACAGGAATACGTACATCCAGGGCAACTAAACGGCAAGAAAGGGAATTTGCTCCTCGCTGATAACACGATTAGAGAAGCGCCATACGCCAGAATTTACGTTAACACTCCGTACTTTGAAGGAGAAGTCGAAGCGCTGTGTCTTCCTGATGCGATATGCGACCTTATAATCGGAAACATAAAGGGAGCAAAATCACCGGACTGCATAATTGAGGAAAAAGCTGAATCGGCAGCGGTGGGAATTGAAGTAAAGAATTTAACGGAAGGGGACGAACCTCCGAAAATAGAAGATCCGCGTGATATTTTGAAAATTGACCGAAAGAGTTTGATACGACTGCAGAAAGAAGACGTGTCGTTAAATCGGTATATGGAACAAGGTCAGAAGACACGTGATGGTTATACTGGTGAATACGATATATACCGGGGATTATTATATAAAATGGAGAAAAACGATCAGGATATAATAAAAAGATTAGTGGTCCCAAAACAGCTCAGAGTTGAATTAATGAGAGTTGCGCACGAGTCTACACTGGGAGGACATCTTGGTATAAATAAGACACGGGGAAAATTGTTAAATTATTTTTATTGGCCGAAGATGACAGACGACATAACGCGGTATTGCCATTCATGCGACGTATGCCAAAGAACAATACAAAAGGGAAAAGTAACGAGAACTCCTCTTACCCAAATCCCGCTGGTTGACGTACCATTCAAAAGGGTCGCTGTGGACATTATCGGACCTATTTCACCAGCATCCGAGGACGGTTATAAATACATTTTAACTATGGTGGATTACGCGACACGATATCCTGAGGCGGTACCCTTGAAGAATATAACGACAAAAACCGTAGCCGAAGCTCTTGTTAATATTTATTGTAGGATCGGTATACCGGAGGAAATCCTCACCGATTTAGGTACGCAATTTACGTCAGAATGCATGAAAGCGGTAACTAGTTTGTTAAAGATTCGACAGCTTCATACGACGCCATATCATCCCATGTGTAACGGACTCGTGGAGAGGTATAATGGGACGTTGAAGCAAATGTTAAAAAGGTTATGTCACGAGCAAAAAAAGGAATGGCCGAAATACCTAGGACCATTATTATTTGCTTATAGAGAAGCACCACAAGAAAGCACGGGATTCGCGCCGTTTGAACTACTATACGGAAGGACAATGAGGGGACCACTACAAATTCTGAAAGAGTTATGGACAGAAGAAATTCGTGAAGATGAAGTAAAGAATAGTTACCAGTACGTATTCGAATTGCGCGAAAAGTTGGAGGAAACAATGAAAATAGCTCAAGAGAATTTAAAAAGGGCTCAAATTAGATATAAACATTATTATGATCGGAAAGCGAAGGATCGAAAGTTCAAGAAAGGGGAAAAGGTACTTATACTATTACCGACTGAAAGCAACAAATTATATATGCAATGGAAAGGACCATTCATCGTCGCTGAAGAAAGAGGAGGGAATAATTACGGGATACAAAAAGGAAATAATGTAAAGACGTATCACGCAAACCTTTTAAAAGCATATGTAGAAAGAAATGATACTAACGCGGAAGTGACTGAAGTAGGGGGAATCGCGATTTTGGAAGCCCCTGATGACGAAACCCATGACGATGGAGATTACTTAGAGTTAGTCAATTGCGAGTCTAAGGAAACAATAAACGAAGTAAGGATTGGTGAGCAATTATCGCTAGAAGAGCGAGAACAGATATGTGGAATCATAAAAAGATACAAATCGATCTTTACAGATGCGCCCGGAACAGCGAAAATTGAACAGCATAAGATAAAATTGACTACTAACGAACCAGTGAGATCAAAAGCATATCCCATTCCGCACGCATTAAGAGAAGAATTGAGAACAGAGATAAATAAAATGTTGGAAATAGGGATAATTAAAGAATCAACGTCAGCATACGCTTCTCCCATTGTAATTGTTAAAAAGAAAGACGGAAGTAATCGTATTTGTGCAGATTACAGAAAATTAAATAGGATAACAGTATTCGATCCCGAGCCAATGATTACAACAGAAGAGTTATTTGCTAAGATCGGGAAAGCAAAATATTTCTCGAAAGTGGATCTCAGCAAAGGGTATTGGCAAATACCAATGAATGAAGATGATATAGAGAAGACGGCGTTTGTAACGCAAGATGGCCATTACGAGTTCCTGAAGATGCCGTTTGGGTTAGTGAATTCGGGGGCGACCCTCGTAAGGGCCATGAGGAAAGTACTTAAGGGGATGCGGAATACGGAAAGTTATATTGACGACGTAGTAGTATATACCGAAAATTGGAAAGAACACCTCGAGGAAATAGAGGAATTGATGAGACGGTTGAGGGAATCAGGCTTCACGATAAGACCATCGAAATGCGAATTCGGAATGAAGAACATTGAATTCCTAGGACACGACATCGTGGGAGGAAAAGTGGGATTACAGGAGCATAACATAAGAAAAATAAAGGACGCAACAAAACCAGAAACGAAAAAGGGAATAAGATCGTTTTTAGGATTAACAGGATACTATAGAGAATTTATACCTAACTACGCCGCGGTCGCAAGTCCCTTAACGGATTTGACTAAAAAGGGTCAACCAAATAAAGTAATATGGACAGATAGTTGCGAAAGAGCGTTTATTAATTTGAAGAGTGTATTGTTGCGTGAACCAATATTAAGACTTCCGGATTTAAATCGAAGGTTTATTTTGCAAACTGACGCCAGCGATGGGGCACTTGGAGCGGTATTAATGCAAGAAAAAGAAGACGGTGTGTTTCCAGTCGCATACGCAAGCAAGAAGCTGTCTGATAGAGAAAAGAGGTACGCGACCATGGAAAAGGAAGGGCTCGCGATAATATTCGGTATAAAGAGATTTGAGAATTATCTCTATGGCAAAGAATTCGTTCTTCAAACCGACCACAAACCGCTCACATACATGCATAAGTCAAAATTCGAGAATCCCCGGATTATGAGGTGGGCGCTATTCCTACAGAAATACAAATTCTTGTTAAAATCGATCAGTGGCGAAGAAAATGTAGGAGCAGATTATCTTAGTAGGATCCATCTGTAAATCATGATGAAGAAAATAGAGGAATACTCAGAATCCATTTCTTCATCTTAATAAGGGGGATATTATCACAGATGAATAAGAAAGGATAAGCAACTTTATCATCATAAGAAATGCTTTTGAGTATATTATTAGTGAGGACCTGCTTTTCTTAATTAATTTAGTATTTTTATCATTTTTTAAGAATAGAGTAATTTTTATCATTAATTCAACACTTTTTAGATTGTAAAATTATTTAGAATAATTTTAAGAGTTTTTGTGATAATATTTAATATTGTAAGTTTATTATAATTTTAAGAAAATTGTAAAAATATTTATAGTAATTTACTAGTAAGCGTTTAAAGAAGAAATGGTATAAAAGAGCGAGCTTTATACATAAAAGGGTTCATTCCTTGTTTGCCGCTCTTCATATCAAGACTCTTGACGTGTATTACTTAAGTTTAGTGAGGATTAAAGGGTTTAGAATAACTATTCATTATTTCATTGCTACGAAACCTTCCTGGTACAACTTTGGATTTACTGAAGGATCGTAAGAAGAAAAAGGAATAGTAAGGACCTTAGAGAAGACTTCACTTATTCTTGAGGACCAAAAGAAGATTCAGGAGGAAACTTAAGAGGAAAGTAAGGAAGCTCTTATACAACGGCTGAAGCTGCTCGACAGAATTTAGGAAGGCAGAAGTCCGCCAGAAGAATCAAAGCCAGTAACGACCTGGGAAGTGTCACAACCCTAGACAACGACCTCAGAAGGAAGACCACACATCTGTTGGAGGGCCGCGGAGGTACAAGGGACGGACTTATTGTGACAGTTAGCTTATTTACTGTTGTTAAGTTGGGAACTTTGTTAATGTTAGCAGTTTATTCGTAGGTAAGGTATGTTAAGTTAGCATTATTGATGTTAAAACTTCGTTATGTTAGCATTTATTCCTTGGTCAGTATCATAAATATTTTAGGTTATGATAGAACTTTTGTTAAGTTTTATTTAATATTAATATAATAATATAAAATTAACACTATGTTGGAAACGTGTAAATAGGATAGGTTTTTGTAGTAGCGTTAGCTACTTTACCGTCGATAGGTTGGGAATTTTTGTTAATGTTAACAGTTTATTCATAAGTAAGGTGTGTTAGGTTTGTTGTTGTACACTATTATCTTAGTTCAAGTTATGTTATGTTAACTTTATTGATGTTAAGACTTTGTTATATTAACATTTATTTGTTAACCAGTATGATAGACAGGTTACGTTATGATAAATTTTTGTTAGGTTTTGGTAAATATTACAATGTTAAATGTAATATTAACATTGATATGTTAGAGATATGCTGATAAAGGAGGGAATAGGTTAAGTTTTTTAGGTAATGTTAGCTACTTCACTGTTGTTAAGTGAGGAACTTTGTTAATGTTAACAGTTTATATGAATGTAAGGTATGTTAGGTTACCTCTTAAAAAGTTTATTCGAATGTAAGGTATGTTAGGTTACCTCTCAAAAAAGGTGCATTCCAAATTTCATTCTTCTACGATCATTTCCAAGTTTTTTTTGGCTCATCCTCAACACCTAATGGGCGTAGAGACACGTAACCTCGGATGCGACGAGGTTACCTCTTAAAATAGTTGTGTACCAAATTTCATCGTTTTACGATCATTTCCAAGGTTTTGGGGCTCAGCCCCAACATTTAATGGGCGTAGCAACACGTAACCTCAGCCGCAACGAGGCTGCCTCTCAAAAAAGATGCATACCAAATTTCATCGTTCTACGATAATTTTCAAAGTTATGGGGCTCATTCCCAACATCTAATGGGCGTAGCGGCACATAACTTCGGCTGCGACGATGTTACCTCTTAAAAATGTGTATACTTAATTTCATCTTTCTATGACCATTTCCAAAGTCTTAGGACTTAGCCCCATTACCCAATGGACGTAACGATAAGTAACCTTGTCTGCGACGAGGTTACCTTATAAGAAAGATGTACACTAAATTTCATCATTCTACATATTGATACCAATATTGTATTAAAGATTGTTTACTAAATCGGCAGCTCACCTGCTCCTGCACCGGTGCCGGTATCAGGTCCAATACCTTCTCCAACTCCTCCTTACTCCTTACTTCTCTTCTTTTTTGAGGCGGGACCCCCTCTTGGGGGTCATCAAACACCATTGAGGGTACTGAAACTATCATGTTCGAGATCTACAGCCTTATAAACATACACATTGATACCAATATAAATGGCTCATTTGCACTGAGACATGAAACTTCTTTTTATTCCTTCTTCATCCTTCCTCATTCTTCCTTTCTTCCTCTGTCTTTTTCTCTTATACATTCCATGCATTTCTTCCTTTTTTCAGTTGGAGACCCCTCCTAGGGGGTCCTCAAACACAATTGAGGGTTCCGAAACCTTCAAATTTAAGTTCTACGACCTTATAAACATATACATTAATACCAATATTGTATTATTAAGCAAATGTTTACTAACTCAGCACCGCAACCATACCGGCGCCGGGCCGGCTCCGACTCCGAATCCTTTCTCCAACTTCTTCCTGATGGTGGGAGTGGAGTGAAGATATAAAATTTACTTATACAATTCGGGACCCCCTAAGGAAGTTGGGGTAAGGGACCTATATATATATATATATATATATATATATATATATATATATATATATATATATATATATATATATATATATATATATATATATATATATATATATATATATATATATATATATATATATATTCGTAATATATATTATTATATTTATTTGTATTTTTTTCCGCGGTGATATGACTTACTTTTGGGGACCGATACCCCCTCCGGAGGGTGCACGAGCGCGTAACCTCGGCACAAGCAAGGGCATGCCACTACCACCAGATGGAGACCCAAATTTTGAGGAAATACCATGTCTCAAACTCCACCCGTGGCTAGGGAGGTTGCTGGGTGCGGTGCATGGCCATGTACGACGATAATGAATCATTAATTAAACACTTACTATTTATTTATTATTTATTTATTATTTATTTATTTTTATTTTTTTTATTATATTTTTTTTATTTCAATTTTTTTTTTATTTTCTATTTATCTATTATTATTTATTTATTTATTTATTATTTAATTATTTTTTATTTTTCAATTCATTCAAAGGTAATTAATCATTCTATTCAACCTTTCAGGTTCAATAGATTGAATAATGACTTTTTGACAGGTCAGAAACGCTCGATTTGCCTTTCCAGAGTGTATATATATATATAAAATATAAATATAATATATACTTATATATATTATATATTATAATATTATTATATATATATATATATATATATATATTATATATATATAGTATATTATATATATATATATACTATATATATATACGCAGAATTTTAGCAAGGATGTAGCATCACTACTTATATATACTATATACATATAATATATATTATATGTATATAGTATATATATATATATTATATATATAATATATATATATATATATATATATATATATATATATAATATATTATTATATATATATACAGGGTTTGTGAAAAAAACGGGTCTTTTTAATTTGTTTTTTAAAAAAAACATTTTTTTAATTATCTCTTTTTATATATATTTAAAGATGTTTTAATGATAGAGCAGTAGTACCAATACCCCTTCTAGACCTAAATATTGACTATTAATATAGAAGTTTTATTATAATTCGGGTTATATATCTATATTATATATATAGTAATATATAATATATATATATATATATATAATATATATATATATATATATATATATATTATATATATATATATATAATAATAATGGAAAGCCTTATAATAGAATCTTTGTTAATAATTTAGAAGGAAAGACTTTATTTAATAATTTACTTACAGCAAAATTTTCTTTTCTTTTCTGAAACCTCATCAGGTGCTAGTTGTTGTACTAGATTAAAATTAAATTAATATTAAAATAGAAATCTAAAAAGTATTTTATATTTTAGATTTAAGATTTTTATAGAAATTAGTGAGTTCAAAATGTTATTTAGAGTGGGACTGATATTGATTTCACCTTTTTGTCTGTTAAGGATGTATAAGATTCGAGAATTGTTCTTCTGTGTAAATCTTTTGAATGTAGGGAGGGGTCAATGTTGTTAATGTCATAGTAATGGTTATGTGTGGCCAAGATGTAATGTGGGCAAATTAGGTTGTCAGTGGGTAAGGTATGTTTGTTGGTAGTTCCTACGTTAAAGTCCATGTGTTTCTCCATGTATAGGAGTTACATGCAGGCAAGGATTTTATAAACACATTGGGGTAATGTTAGTGATCGATATGTTGGGTCTAGAATTGAGCTTAAAAGGGTTAAATTCCTGAAGAGGTGAGTTTTATATTATTGAGTAAGATGTATTTAATTATTTAGGACTGTTAGGTATGGGTAAAAAAGAGTTGTTATTAGAGGGATTATAATTGTGAGGTATTAAAAGGATTTTTTTTGCTTGTTTAAGGGAAC
>JABUQX010065854.1:0-7500 GCA_015478945.1 Trachelipus rathkii | reverse complement strand
TTAGTTGCTTTAAACAGTTTGTTTTTACTAAAATTTTATACGCTTTTTCATATTTATAATTAAGAAATTTGGTGTTTTTACATACCCATAACCTGTAAATCAGTAAATCAACCACGCACCCTCCCCATCCCTACTCATCCTGATAGTTTTTTCCATTAAAGGTATATTTAACAAAATTTTAATCATAACCTTGTTGATTATTATATGATCCAAATGATATCTCTAACGTAACAAAGTTTTTCACATGCAATATTGATAAACAGTCATACATCAGAACTAAGAAGTATAATGTTACAAACGAACAAACCTAACAACGTCCTAACTCACACTTTTTCTAAGCATATCATGGATATTTTTAACATTAAAAAGTAAAATTTAACAAAATTTATCATAACCTTGTCTAAATATCATACTGATCAATGAATATTATGCTAACGTAACAAAAGTTTTCCATCAATAAAGCAAACATAGCATCACCTGACTATGAATATAAAGTACACTCACAAACCTAACACTTCTTAAACAGGATAATAAACTGTTAACATTAAAAAAAGTTCCATAACTTAACAAAGTAAAGTAACTGAAGATTGAGCCGCATAACGTAAACCTACTTACACTTTTTTAACATATCACTGATATTTTACATTAACATTAGTTACATTTAACCACAAATATTTATTACAACCTTGTGTAAGTATCTTACTGATAAATGAATATATGCTAACGTTAACAAAGTTTTCACATCAACTAAAGCAACATAGCATCAACTGACCTACGAATATAATGTACAACGACAGACCTAACAATACTAATACAGAATAACAGTCAACATAAAAAGTACCATTCTTAAAACAACAGGAAAATACTAACGCTGCATACAGATACGTAACATACTCACACTTTGTCATGCTATCACCATTATTTTACATTAACAAAGTAACATTTAACAAAAATTTATCATAACGCTAACCTAATTATCATACTGATGAATGAATATACGTCTAACGCAATAAATTTTCCACATCAATAAAGCAACATATCATACGACCTAAATATATATCAAACGATAAACCTAACATGCTTATTGCAATGAAATAATTCGCCTAACATTTACAAAGTTTCCATACTTTAAGACCACAGTAAGTACTACCGTTTCTATACAAAAGACGAGCGTAACCTATTCACACGTTTTCAATCATCTCAACATATCATTATTATTTTCGCATTAACATGGACGGGTAATATTTATATCACGTCACTAATTTTACATACTGTCATCGATATTATAGCCAACGTAACAAAGTTTTCACAATCATAAAGCAAACTAGCATCACGCTAGAACTACGAATATAACGTACCCTCACAAACCTAACACATCTTAAACATTGAATAAGACAGTTTTTTAAACCGATAACAAAAAGTCCATACCTTACAACAAGTAACAGTACTCACATTGAGCGCAAGAAACTAACGCTACTTACATCTTTTTTCTAAATATCACTGATATTTTTTACATTAACATAGTAGCATTTAAAACAAAAATTTATCACATACCTTGTGAAATTATCATATTTCGATCAAGTGAATATACTGCTAACGTACAAAGTTTTCACAGCAATAAAGGCAACATAGCATCAACTGAACTATGCATATATGTACATACGACAGACTAACATACCTTAATGCGCGACATAAGCAGTCACACTACAAGTTCCATACTTAACAACAGGAAAGTAACTAAAGCTGATACAGAATGTAACCTACTCACACTTTTTTCAACATATCACTATTATTTTTACATTAACAAAGTAACATTTAACAAAAATCTTATCATAACTTACCTAATTATCATACTGCCAACGAAAATACGCTACGCGACTAAAGATTGTTCACCATCAATAAAGCCCTAAGAATATAATATACGAATGAGACAATACCTAACATACCTTATGCATGAATAATATTCGCTAACATTACAAAGTCCCCTATTTAACACAGTAAAGTAACTACAGTCACTACAAGAAACGTAACGCTATTCACTAACTTTTTCAACCTAATCTCTGAACATATCATTATTATTTTCGGCTTAACGACGGTAATATTTATTCATCACCGTACCTAATATCATACTGATCAGCGGAATATATGCCACGTAACAAGTTTTTGCTTAACCAAAGCTAACATATATAGTTGAACCAAGAATATAACATACAACGAAAAACCTTAACACAGCTTAAGCAAGAATTAAACTGCTACATTAACAAAGTTCCATCACACTTAACAACATAAAGTAACTAACAACGCATACATAACGAACAGGTACGAAGCTGATGAGGTAAATATTCATTTAACAAATCAGTAATTTGATGTGATTGTTTCTTTACTTTTACCTTTTTTCTTCAAACAATAATTTGAAAAACTTTTTTTATTTTTACCATCTATTCTCCACACCACCCATTAATTTAAATGATTTTCTTTCCTTTATTTTTCTTTCACAGCTCATTAATTTAAAAAAAGATTTTCTTCACTTTTACTTCAGTTTCGTAAACCATTCACTAATTTAAAAGATTTTCTTTAGATTTTAATTTTTAGTTTTTTAAACTTTTTTGTTTTTTTAAAAAACTTTTAATTTTAATTTTTTTCTTTAAAAGCATTTTTGTTTTTACTAAAAAATTTTTACACTTTTCATGTTTTTAACGTAAAAATTTGTGTTTTTACATATCCTAAACGTAAATCAGTTGATCAAGTATCAAGCTACACCCTCCCCTACCGTTCCCAACCTGAATCTATTGAGGTAATTGATCTATTGATTATTGATCTATTGATCTAGTCATATTTAGAGTATCCTTTTGGATAAACGTAGCATAACTAAAGTTCTTTATACTAACCCGGATATATGGTTAAATAACAAAACAGTTTTCACAATCAATAAAGCTGAATCATACTACATAACCTGATGTAAGAATATAATGTATAACATCAAACTAACATACCTTAGACACGAATAACAGTCGACCTTATACAAAGTTAGTCCACACTTAACACCTGTATAGTAACTGACATTGCATACAGATCGTACCATATACAACATTTTTTTCAAACATATCTCTAACATATTCACGTTAATAGCAATATTTAACAAAAAAATTATCATAACTATGTCTAATTATTTATCATACTGAACAACTAATATATGCTAACGTACAAAGTTTCACATCAATACAAGCTAAACATATAACCTGACTAAAAATATAATGTACATCGACAAACCTAACACAGCTTAAGTAACAAATACACAGTTAACATTAAAAAGTTTCATACTTAACAACAGTAAATTAATAACAATTGCATACGGAACGTACCTATTCATACTTTTTTTCAAACATATCTCTAACATCAATGTTAATTTTTACATTACACATAGTAAAACATTCAACAATAATTTACCATAACCTAACCTAATTATCCCACAGGTCAACGAATATATGATGACGTAATAAAGTTTTCACATCAATAAAGCTAATATATCATAACCTGAAGTAAGTTTATAATCTATTTTGGTCGCCCAACAAGCTTTATCGCTCGAAAAATTGCTTATCCTGACCAAACCTTTCGACGCGCCATCTACAACTCCACTAATTGCATAGGAGCGCACAGATACCGAAGCTGAATGTGGTTCTTGTTTCACTAGAGTTATCAGAGTACATAGTTGAGAAATTTGTTCCAAATCTCCTTCTACTTTTCGAAACATTTATCGCAATACGTATGATTCTTGTTTGTTTTCCGTTTCGAAAGCATTAACTATACAATCTGATTCTTGTTTGTCATAGGGTCAACATAACTTATTTATTAAAAACATTTATGTTTTTTTGCTATGTCCTTTAATTTAAATAACATTTAGCATGTAATTTTTAGAAAGAGGTCGAAAAAATTTATGCATGACATATTGAAAAACCAGATACCTAATCATTGAAATAAATGCTAATCTATACAGGGTTGTCAAATTATCTCATTTATCTTATTCAATGATCAACGAGTATACGCTAAAGTGACAAAACTTTCACCTTAATAAAGCTAACATAGATCCATCTGAAACTGGGCATATCATGTACCTGACAAACCTAAACACACCTTAAATACGAATAACTGTTAACATTAACAAAGTCTCCCCACTTACCAACAGTGAGTAACTAACATATCATACCAGAAACGTAACGTAACATATTTGTCAAGCATATCTCTAACTATGCAATGTTAATTTTGATTACACATGTAATATTTAACATAAATTATCATAACATTGGCTAATTATCATACTGACAAAGAATATATTCCTAACGTAACAAATGTTTTACATTAATAAAGCTTACCTAGCATCATCTGAACTAAGAATATAATCCACACGACAAACCTAAACACACTTAAACCATGAATAAACTTGTTAACGTTAAACAAAGGTGTTTCACAATTAAGCAACGCTAAAGTAACTAACATAACATGCATAACGTAACCTATTCACACTTTTTCTCAAGCATCATCTCTAACGATACACAAAGCCTTTTTACCATAACATTGTAATATTTAACAAAAAATATTATTTTTGGACTTTTTAATTAATTATCATACAATCAGCGAAATATACGCTAACGTAATAAAGGTTTCACATCAAAAAAGTAACATAGCACAGCCCAAACTAAAAAATAATGTACAACGACAAAACTCACACAACTTACGCATTGAATAGAACTGTTAAATTCACCAAGTTGTCGAACTTAACATCAGTAAAGTAACTAACATTGCATTTCAAAACGTAATCTATTCATACTTTTTTCAAGCATAACTCTACATATATACGTTAATTTTACATTGACACACAAATATTTAACACAAATTTATCATAATCCTTGTTAATTTATAAATACAGACCATGAATATATGCTAACTGTACAAAGTTTTTTTTTTACATTAGCATAGTAATATTTAACAAAATTTATCATACCCTTACGTAACTATCATAATCCCCAACAAATAAATGCAAACAAACAAAGTTTTACCCAAACTTTAACAGAAAAATAACAAAGTTTTATCCAAACATAAACTTAAAATAAGTTCTTTGAATAAATATTATTGTAAGGGTAATAGTTTACCGAATTTGAAGCAGTTAAATCAGTATCCAAACCACTCGTTCCCCTCCCACCCCTTCCTAGCCCACTACGTTCCATGACTCTTGATCTATTCATCTATTGATTCAGGTCACCATATCGAGTACCATTTCGGATAATATAGTACAAAAATAAGTTTTTATATACTAACACGAATATATGCTAACGTAACATTGTTTTCACATTAATAAAGCTAACATTGTATCCATACCCAGAACTAAGAATATAATGTACAATAACAAAAAACCTAACACACTTACGCAACGAATAAACTACTAACATTAACAATATATACTACTTAAAATCAGTAAAGTACCTAGCGCAAATAACAAAACGTAACCTATTCCACTTTTTCAAGCTTATCTCTAACATAATGTTAATTTTAAATTAACACTATTGATCTTACATACGCAATTTCGAATATCATTTCGGATAAAATAGCACAAAAAAGGAGTTCTTTTATATACTAACCAGCGATTATATAGGCTAACATAACAATGTTTTCATTTTAATAAAGCTAACAAATGAGTGATTCGCGCTGATAAATTAAATTTTTTTTTGTTTTTTTAATATCTTCATTAGACCTCTAATAAAGTGTTTTTGGATTTTTTTTTTGATGCCGCTATGCCCAAGAAAATGGGTGATGCCATATCGGCTAATCTCACGGAGTTTAAGATCGTCGTAACAAAATAAACTGCAATTCCTTTTTATTCAAATTTAAAGACTTTTAGAATTGAATATATATATATATATATATAGTATATATATATTGTATATATATATATATTATATATATATATATATATATATATATATATATATATATATATATATATATATATTATAATATATAAGTATATTAATAATAATAATCCGTGAGCGATCAGTGGAGTAGACCATTAAGCGGTGAGGGCTTTTAAAGCCGAGGTGTGGTCCATTCCAATATCCTAAAATATTTACCTGGAATTAGAAAACCGATAAAACAGTTTCTCTCCTTGTAAAACACAAATATACGTCGTCACTTTAATGCAATCTTTGGTTCATAGTTTTTTATGCAACTGCTTTACAGCGTTTCCTTTCTTGACCCCAATCTTGTAAATGGTTTACCTCATAAAGCCTTACAGACTGCAGGGCGAACAGCAACCAGCTTTCTTTTTTTCGGAATTTGTGGGAATTTGAAGATCTTCCCTCTTTTATTAGTTCCGGCACATATCGCACCACAGATGCTATGTCGCCGATTGAAGTTTGCATAACCTGGTAGAAGCTTACCAAAAAAGGTCTTATTTGAAGTTTACACGGCGTATAACAGCCAAAGTTACTCACCTTACAAGATGCTCCAGCAGGTAAAAAAAAATCCTGATGTACCACTTCTTTGATTTAAATCTGTCCTGTACAATTCAATTATTATGTCGGGACAAATCGCACGCCCTCCATATGATATATTTATTGTACTCATTGGTGGCAAAGGGCAGTGCAATCTCGATATATTTATTTCCTTTAGCGTCCCATTGACGGCATTCAACCTACTGGAATCCCACCCGCTATTAATCGAAACAACATTTTTACAGACCTTATTTGTCCAACCCTTTAGCTGCGATGCTGTCTCTCTTTGTTTGACACAAGTAATCGTAGTTTTCCCTCTGACTCTCCGACTTATCCTTCGCTGGTCTGCCCTTCAAATTCAGTCGATTTGGTCAAATTGTTGACAAAACATAGCATTCCTCTTTCCTCTAAAGCAGTTATCAAAGGTAGGGGAGGCAACAATTGTCCATAAATACCTTATAGGTTCTAGTGTTGCGGCAATATCCTTGTGTTAGTTCAAGAACGATAATGCTGAGGATATACTAAAATTTAGAGTCCGCATCGACGGCAATTTTACCTCTACTGTCCGACAACCCGCAGAATTTGAACACGAACAGGCTTATTGTCCAACCATCTTCACTTGCGGATGCTGTCTGTCCATTTGTTCGACACAAGTATTCTACTTACCAACTTTAAGCTTCCGCTCTCTGCCTTTCAAATTCTGTCGATTTGGTCTAATTGTTGCTTCATACAATAGCATTCCTCTTTCCTCTAAAGCAGTTATCAAAGGTAGGAAGGACCACTTGTCATAAATACCTTATAGTTTTAGTGTTGAGGAATATCCTTTGTTATTTCAAGAACATATGCTGAGGATAACTAACTTTAAAGAGTCCCATGCAACGCAATTTACCTACTGAATCGCAACACCCGCAATAATTTGAAAACATGAACGGCTTATTGTCCAACGCACTTCACTGCGATGCTGTCTGCCCTTTCGTTCCACACCAGGAGTATCGTAGTTTCAGCTCTACCTTCC
>JABUQX010065853.1:17500-23335 GCA_015478945.1 Trachelipus rathkii | reverse complement strand
ACCCATCATTTTATTTTTATCCACCACAATTTGACACACACACATTACTATTTCACATTGTATTTTTAAAGATTTGACATAATCAAACATCAATCACTTCTCAATTCACTGTTAGCATTTCATTACTATTATTATTATTATTTTTTTGCAATACAGAACTGTCTTAAGAGGCATGATTCATTTTTCCTTTTTATTGTTAAAAGGCAAATATATTATTATTATTGCCCATCATTACCATCTTTAGCCACTATTTCATCAATTATTACACATTATTTACATTATTATTACCATTATTTTACTCTTATTATTATTATTATTATTATTATTATTATTATTATTATTATTACACATTATTACATTCAGTATATTAGGACCAGTTCTGCAATTCGTGTTATTTTTTGCTTAGCTTCTGGAGTTATTAAATTATAAATTGGAGCTGGAAGTCGCATAATTGATAGTGATGCCATAAGTTTAAAAGCTCACTGCTCGGAAACCAAATTATCTGTTCATTTATTATTATATTAAATTGCTATTTATAATGATAAGTATTATGTAATACATACCATGGACAAGTTTAAAGTTTTTATGATTTGATTATTATTATTATTATTATTATTATTATTATTATTATTATTATTATTATTATTATTATTATTATTATTATTATTATTATTATTATTATTATTATTATTATCATTCCCTTAGATTTAGAGCTACCTAATATTTTTGTACAGAGTCACTTTATGTGGGTATAATTAACTTATGACTGTTGTGGGCTGAAAAGAAAATGTAAATTTTGTGTAAAATACATTTCAGTGTAAAATAGTTCGATTTATTGGATTAACAAATTAATTATGTACAAAAATTCAAAATGTTGTTAAAGTACAAAGTACAAAGTACATCGAAATCGGATATAGCTACTCCTTGGGATTGTTACTTTCATGTATTTTTAAAATGTGAATGTTTAAATTTGTCCCTTGTGCACATTCGGATTGTCAAATAGTACATTAAAATCTCATCTTTGAATAAATATTTGTTCCTTTTTTATATAAATTCAAATATAAATTTTAAAGTTAAAAGTCTTACATAAACTGAAAACACACACATATTATTATTATTATTACACACACATATTACATATTACATACATACATACATACATACATACATATTACATACATACACATATACATACATACATGATACATATGAAAGAGAGATATATATATATATGGAGAGAGAGAGAGAGAGAGAGAGAGAGAGAGAGAATCCTTAGATGGAGATTCAGTGATGGAGGAGAGAGAGAGAATGGAAGAAGGAATGAAGGAATCACATATTTTACCAAAAATAACGTTTTGGGGTAAAATTCGGTCCTTATTGATTTTATTATTTACATATATTGTTCTGTATACTTAACAAAACTTATCATAACCTGAACTAGGAGGTCCTAAGCCAAAACCTAACCTAAATGGATAGACGATGCAGTAACCCTATACCTAACCTAGATGGATCTACTTTGCCTTATCTTTTTTCTCTTGTTTTATGGTTTTTCTAAATAAGATGTTTGATTTCCGTGAAAGTATTAGCGTATTCTGGTCTCCCGGTAACTGCCTAACGTACTGATGCTTAAAGAAATACGAATTTATTAAGTAATTACGTTTTTTTGAATTTAAATTTTTTTGATCTTGTTTATCAACACTGAAAATTATTGTTAGTATCATATAATAACAATATGAAATTAAAAAAAAATATATAACTGATCCATATAAGCATGAAATATCATATATATATATATATATATATATATATATATATAGTGAGAGTATATATATAGAAAGAGAGAGAGAGACAAGGAAAAGGAGAGAGTGGGATGGAAAAAAAAAAAAAAAAAAAAAATATATATATATATATATATAAATATATATATATATATATATATATATATATATATATATATATATATATATATATATATATAGAGAGAGAGAGAGAGAGAGAGAGAGAGAGAGAGAGAGTAGAATATGGATTGATGAGTGGAAAGGAGTTTCTGGAATAGGTAGAAAAGGAATGAATGACGAGAGAGAGAGAGAGAGAGAGAGAGAGAGAGAGAGAGAGAGAGAGAGAGAGAGAGAGAGAGTGGATGAGAGCAACGTTTTTCAAATAAAAATGTTTATATAATAAACAAGCGCCATTTTTTTTTAAATTTTCAAGCGTTATGTTGGGTTCTTATTTTTGTGAATATGAATTTGAATTTGAAGGATTTATTCCAAATTTGTGAGAATGATTATACTGTTAGCATTGCTGCAACATTTTAGTTTGAAACTAGATAAAAGGTTTGTAGAAAGTGTCATAAAGAATGTGAAATTACCAAAATAGGAGAAAAGTTTTATTTTTAATGTACTAGTAAACATTGTGGTTCGAAGTATACTGTTTCTCCCAAATATTATTTTTTTTTCAAATATTAGAATTTCCTACACTGATGCCCTTTTAATTATGTATTTCTTTGTACATAACGAAACAGTTTCAAGGGTAGTAACCTATTTAGATGCCAGTGAACCAACAGTTATAGATTGGTTTAATTTTTGCAGACACGTATATATATACATATATGTTGGTTAGGAAATTTTGGTTAGGAAAATGTAAAAAAAACAAAAAATAAAAAATAAACAAATTGGATTTTTTTTGGGGAGTTAAGGAAAATGAATGACATATAGTATATATATATATATTATTTGTAAAGGTGTTGCACGGCAATGTAGGGGGCCTGGAGCCTGGGAACACACAGGGGGGGGATCGTTTTCATACCCCTGTAGGGAGGGGCGGCGAGGAACCCCGTGACACCCAAATACCAAAGAGCGGGGTTCCTGAGACCCTCCCCGGAGTGGGGGGGGGAAGGTCCAGTCCTACTCTGTAGTTCCCCGGAAGGCCGAGACCCCTGACCTGCCATCGGCGGTATACCCTTGGGGTATTTCTTAGTTAAAAAAAAAAATTTTAGTAGAAAGTCTATTTATTTCAACGAGTAACGTATAAAAAAAGTCTCTAAATATATTTTCAACTCACATAATCTTCCCACCTGTAACTGAAAATCCACATCCAGCAATGTATCTCTTCCCGAGTAGCTGTCATGACTGGCTCCTCTGAGCATCGATATCGATAGATATCGAGATAGATAGTACTGACAAAAAAATGTCATTAATTTATTAAGTTTTAATATATATATGAGCATATATATATATATATATATATATATATATATATATATATATATATATATCTATATATATATATATATATATATATATATATATATATATATATATATATATATATAAAGAAAGAGATTTTTATATATAGATATATAAATATATAATGAATAGTGGTATTAAGAGAGAGAGAGAGAGAGAGAGAGAGAGAGAGAGAGAGAGAGAGAGAGAGAGAGAGATATATATATATATATATATATATATATATATATATATATATATATATATATATATATATATATATATATATATATATATATATATATATATATATATATATATATAGGAACTGGGCAAATTTAATGCATCACCCGTAAATATAATTCTTAAACACTTTCATATTGGGAAATGTACGGCTAGGGTTTGGTTTTTTATTTGGTTCATACCTAACTGGGGAGTACACAAGGTTATAAATGTATAAAACGTATTTAACGACAGTGTGTAGGGAAATAAATAATAATAAAGAAAAAACAAAAAAATATGGATATGATGATTTTATTAATCAACAACAATATTCTGCCAAATTACCATGTGAAATGCAGCATAAAGGTGTCTAATAATGTGTTGTACCCCTCTGGCCCTTCCAACTTCCCCCAAGCGATTCGGCATTGATGAAATGATCTTTGAGATGGTCCTGCGGGATGTTGTCAAACCGTTTGCAAGCTTCCCGGAGTGTGGACGGAGCATGTTCACGGGCTCGAACACGTCACCCAACAAATCCCAAACATGTCTAATGGATTATGTCCGGGCTCCTAGCAGAAATGGCCAGGAGTCTGATCCCTACCTGTTGTTGGTATCGTTGGACGACCCGTGCAGTGTGCTGTGGCGCTGTCATGGAGTAACAAAAAATGGACGCCAATGAAGGACGCGAAAGCACTATAATACTTTTGGAGGATGTCTTCCGCATACCTTTTTTAGCCGTTAGCGTGTTCCTCTGCTCACGATAGCAATGCCGTGCGAGCACCCAAACAAAAGCCCACCACACCATCACAGAGTCACCCCCAAAAGGATTCCTTGGGGAGATATTTCAAGCAGAAAAGTGCTCACCTGCATGTCTCCAAATTCGCTGACATCCATCTGGTCCATGTAGTGTGAATCTCGATTCATCTGTGAGTGTCCAATCTCCATAAGCTTGAGAAAAATTAAATCGCAAACCAGATGCCCCTGATCAGGAGAGGGCCACGGCAGGCCTGGTAATACGTACTCCACATCTATCTCTGTCGTCTTCACTGTACGCTCGAAATGTGGCACATGTCTGACCTCAGAGAGTCTGTGTTGTAGCTGTGCGCGCTTGTTTGGAAACGATCATGAAGCATTGCCAGACGGAGGAATCTGTCATCTTCTCTCGGGCAAGCCGCCTCGGGAGACTTCGATTGATGATGCTGTTCCGAAGAATTGAAATGGTCACCAGAAATGTTTGACACCGACGATCATTGATGACTTACGCTACGACTTCTGCGGCATAGGTATGTTTCGCTAGTTGGCTGGTGTCTGCCATCTTGTTCCCCTGGCGAACGTACTTTCGGGATTTCGTAGTTTGGTTGGTTGTCTTTATTATCCTTTAGTTCCATACACGGTGTAGCTACATACGGTATACACTCCGAAGTTAGGTATGACCCAAACTAAACCAAACCTTAGCTCTACATTTCCAAAAATGAAAGAGTTTAGAGCATTATATATATATATATATATATATATATATATATATATATATATATATATATATATATATATATATATATATATATATATATATATATATATATATATATATATATATATATATTAAGCAGGCCTATAGGGGGTACAACTTAGAATTATTTTCGTCTTAGGGGTACGCGATCAAAAAAGTTTGGAGACCACTGGGGTAGACTGTGTAAAATTGTCAACATAATAAATTTGGAAAGGAATTGGCAACTAACTATCCGGAAGAAAACTTGACATATATTCATAAATCTACACAATTTTATTTACGTAACTAATCATCTAATTTTGTTTCTTTTATTCGAAATTATATTTATAAATTAATAAAATTCATATTTATCAACAAATAAATATTGAAACCTCTACGGGAAAATTATTCGCAAACTAAAAATAGGAATATTCAAAATGCCCACAAATACTTCGATTAAAGAAATTAGCTAACTGAGAGAGTTTATTTTGATTTTATTCTTTTAATAGCACTGTGTATTTATCTGTGGAGTCATTTGATGCGAAGAGAGAGAGAGAGAGAGAGAGAGAGAGAGAGAGAGAGAGAGAGAGAGAGAGAGAGAGAGAGAGAGAGAGAGAGAGAGAGAGAGAGAGAGAGAGAGAGAGAGAGAGAGAGAGAGAGAGAGAGAGAGAGAGAGAGAGAGAGAGAGAGAGAGAGAGAGAGAGAGAGAGAGAGAGAGAGAGAGAGAGAGAGAGAGAGAGAGAGAGAGAGAGCACAGAGAGAGAGAGAGAGAGAGAGAGAGAGAGAGAGAGAGAGAGAGAGAGAGAGAGAGAGAGAGAGAGAGAGTTCAGCGTATGATTTATTAGAAAATGTATAATCAAAATCACTTAAATAACACAAGCCTCTTTATTTATTTAATTA
>JABUQX010065853.1:0-12500 GCA_015478945.1 Trachelipus rathkii | reverse complement strand
CGAAATGACTTGGCCATTTTAGTAGCTAAGAAGGTGCCTTCCTCACTATTAGCATATCCGGTTGGTTTCTCGCATAAATGTGAATGCCTTTTGTGTAGATTTCTTTTCAGCTTACTTGGAGCCATAAGCTTAGTTTGTCAACTTATAGCCCCAAACAACGCCCTTAGGACGTGGTTCTTTTTCTCCAGGTGAATGAAAGTACAATTGGTCTTCTCACTGGCTCACAACTGATTTAAAAGTAACACTGCTGTTTCTGTGTGCCATACTACTAGAACAAGTGTCAGGCACACTTGGTTCACTGTCGTTATTTTCTAACGAGTTTATTAACACTAAATCTATCCATATCTAATAATCCAGGGAGAAAATGAATTTCTATGAATATTTGTTAAGAAATAACAAAACTAAACGAAAAGGTATTAAAATATGCATTATTAACATGAGAAACAAATATTGTATCCAAACTGGCAACACTCTCCCATGGCCTTTGTTTGAGGTAAAATCGAGCCTCCACCAAACTCTCGCAGCACATTTACGGATGCTTCGCTGTACATATTTTTTAAAATGTTGATCTTCAAGATAGATTTACAGAGTGTATATATTTTTTTATTTTGTATACTGATCTGATACGTTTTTCACAGTATCTCTACCACTGGTTTGCAATCTTTTCATGCTCAGTGAAGAAACTCTGGATAGTATATTTTTTCATGAGTCTATTTGTTATATATCTTACTGTATAAATTTAAAATTTATTACAAAGCAGCAGTTAGTTTCTCTCCTCACAATTTTATCTCTGGACTCATTATCATTATGATGTAGAAACCATCGTTTGCTTGCTATAGGACGCGCTGTATTACGTAATTTAAAGCTTGTTAAATATACTCTTGTAGCAACATTTAAAATTGTGATGATGCTGATATGTAGGAAGTGCTATGGTTTCTGCAATTAACACCAAAATTCTCACAGATTTCTGTTGAACTTGAGAAGAAAAACATGAAAATTTAGTGTTTCGTACTTGTGTTGGCGACTTTATAAAATACTTTTATGATTCAAACATTTTTTTTTTATTATTATTATTTTTACTTGTAACCAGCACTCACGGGCAGGGGCCTTTTCAAGAAGGGAATGTGATATTAAACGAATCATTACCAAATGTTCCTTCTTCCACAGATTAATATACTCGATACTCGCATCTTAAAAGAGACCTTATTCCTTAATTTAAGAACAGGAATTTTATATATTGTGTTGAAATTCCTCAATCTTGGAAATATTGTGGAAGTATTTATATTATTAAAATTGTAGCGTGTTATTTGCAATATTATTACTCTTAGAGTAGAGTATCGTATCACTGCAATGACCAGTCACTGTGACTGTAACGCGCGAAGTTAAAATTACTATTTTTATTCCATTTTATGAATAATTTTTACGTTATTATAAAAATGTTTCAGCGAAACAGTGATTAGAATTTGATTTCAAACTTATAAGCTATTCATGCATTCCAAATGCATTTAAATTGTTTTCATGAATATGAAATTTTCGTTCGACTCCAAGATAATTATAAATTAATACCATTAATATTTTGGAAATATTTTTTTTTTATAGTTAATTCAAAATACGATTATCATTGGCGATGCTTATTATATTATTTTTTCTTTCTTGTTAGACGAGTTCTCAACTTTTACTGCTATAATAATAAAAAATAAAGATGTTAAAAATTACGTTCCATACTTTTCTTCATTTGGTTACGATAGTAATAAAATTATTGATTGAAAAAATAGTCCTAATCATCCTAATAATTAATAATTTGTATGATGTATGACGTACACATTCATCCATATACGAATATTCATGACGTCACTCTATGAAATATTCTTATTTAAGAAAAAATCAATATAACATATTGGAAATTGCAGCTGATTTTCAAGAATAGCAACATTTCTTATTCACTTAATACTAATATTTCCATAAAACTTTTTTATTTCCATAAATCAATAATATACAATAAAGAAATTTGTTAAAATTAACTGAAATTTCGTGTAGAGTCTTTTATTTTCTTTTGTGGCTCATATAGACGAGGGGTATCCCAACTGCGGCCCGCGGGGAGCACCAATCCGTCCCGCAGTTGAATACACTGATTTTATCTTTAAGACACTTTTAATTAAATTAAACACTCACAATTAAACACACTGTAAGAAACTATAGTCCCAAAGAACAAAGTAGTCGCACTATATTTCGCTTATCAGATGGCACTTGTCCCTCCAAATTCAATCTTTGGTATGACGACCTACCTAGGTCTTGGCCCTTGGGACTTAGTGAAGGAGTCACTGTGGCCCTTAGGCTAAAAGGTTTGGAGACCATAGACCTAATCTAAGCTTAACTTTGAACACTGAGTGAAGGTCGAGAAAGAAGTGTGTAACCCCTACAAATTATTATCTTCAAGATGTGGGTTACTACTTACTAGTATAATAGGGTTTACTAAATCTGTCTTTATTTAAGAATCAATGATCTAAAATTTTAAATCATTTTGAAATACTATCAATTGTAAAATTAAAATCGAAAAAGGGAATTCCATTCAAAAATAACCGGTCCGAGCAGTAATGAACACTTTGAACATTTTCCACTTACGCTATTTCTCACTCCAATATATATTAATATATATTATATACTTATCTCTAAACATACTAATATATATATATATATATAATATATATATATATATATATATACCTATATATTAATTATATATGATATATATATATATATATATATAATATATATATATTGTTTAAATTTAACTTTATTGAAAACAATTGAAATAGGAATAATTTGGTAATGTAATTGGGAGTTTAGGACTATATTTTTTTTTTTTTTGTTTTTTTGAACGTTATAGAAATCGTAAATTTACGAAATGAGTAGCATGACGGATGACAAATATTTCCTTTACTTAATTATTATTATCATTATTATATATGATTATTATATTATTATTAGTATTATTATTATAATTATTCATTATTATTGATTATTATATTATTAATTGCGAAAGTACTCTTGATACAGCTGCAATCCCGCACCTATCAAGAATTGACGAAGATATATCATAACTATATATATATATATATATATAAATTATATATAGTATACTATATATATATATATAACTATATATAATATATAATATATATTATATATATATAATAGTATTAATAATATATACGATATATATATATATATATTATAATATATATATAATAATAATAGAATATATAATATAATATTATATAACTTAATATTATATATATATAAAAAAGAGAGTAAAATAATATAATAATAATAATAATAAGTATAATAATAATAATAATAATAATAATAATAATATATATAATAATAATAATAATAATAATAATAATAATAATAATAATGTACTTCTTTCCTTTAAAAGTGAACAGTTTCTGAACTAATGAACGAATCAAACCATGAAACTGAACTTCACAAGAGTAAAATTCTGATTACATTAATTATCAGGATATCGAATTGAAACGAGCTGGAGGAAGAGAGAGAGAGGAAAGAGGAGAGAGAAAGAGAGAGAGAAGAGAGAGGAGAGAGAGACGAGAGAGACGAAGAGAGAGAGAAGGAGAGAGAGAGAGAGAGAGAGATAGAGAGAGAATGAGAGGAAGAGAAGAAGAGAAGAGAAGAGAGAGAGAAGGACGAGAGAGAGAGAGGAGAGAGAGACTCATATACAATATTCAAAGGCAAAAAAAATCTTTACCAAAGAAAATACAGCTTCTGAACTAATAATTTTATACAATCTCTTTAAAAAAACTCGAACAATTTTATTTTTCCGATTTTGCTTGTTGGCATTTTTGCCATTCGTGTTTGAATTGTAACTACGAAATGATAATTTTATGCATTGAATTACCATATGATATTGACATACCTTACGTACGAAAAAAAAGCTTTCATTAGAATCAGATACCAATTTTTAATGTGTACAAAGGCGTTGATCTCGACATTAAATTAAAAATTTATACTTTTCTTCGACACAGAAATTCTCTTCGGGATTCCAAACTCTCTTATTCTCATAATATATATATAGTATAAGTAATATATATATACTAATACATATATTAACTATATATTAATATATATATATTAATAGTATAATAAATATAATAATATATATAGTATATATATATAATATAATATATATATATAATATATATAATAATAATTATATATATATAATATATATATATAAATCATATATATTATATCAATACATAATAATCAATTATATATATATATATAATATAATAATATATATATATTATATAATATAAATATATATATATATATATATATAATAATCACTATATATATACTAGCAATGCGCGCTGCAAACTCGAACTATACGAGCAAACTGTATTACTCCTATCCAATACTATAATATATATTTAATACTATATATTATTCAGTATATATCACATTAATATTACTTGTATCTCCACCACACATACCACTATTATATATATATATATATATATACTATATATATATATATACTATATATTATATATAATATATTATATTATATATATATAAATATATAATATATATATATATACCATATTATATATATAACTATAATAACATACTATATATATTATATATATATATCATATATATATATAATATATATATATATATATACAATCAATATATATATATATATATATATATATAATATATAAACTTTATATATATATATATATACATATATATAATAATACTAATATATATATAATATAAATATCCATTCAAAAAATTACATCCATCAATTAAGTTAGGGACAAATAAAGATAAAAGGTCTTAGTATTGAAGTTCAATTAGAAAAGTTAAAATGGGGTAATAATGAAAAAAATAATTTGAAAACTATTCACCCTATATAGTTGCAGTGCAGAAACCAATATCGTAGACAAACCATACATCTCAATGCGCTAACATGTTAATCTTCTTATGAGTTCTACCATTTACCGAACTAATCACTATGCAATACTACCCTTAAGCATAAACCAAAAACAATACTACAGTACAAAATAAGGAATAAATATATCTGTAACTTGCTATCCTAATTGGTATACCAGCCCTCAACAACCGCATTGACTCATAGTCCATGACCACAATTCCACAAACATACACTACAACTATTCGTCACTTCTAAATGAAAGTACCCTATACAAACAAAAGCCAAGTAGTCCAACCTTTAGCTCCTCATCTCGAGCCAAATAAGAATTTAAAAATTCTTAGAACCGAGCCTACTAAACTAAGTCATCCATATGCTCATATACATACTAATTAATACCACCGACCACACTACTCGATAATATATACATAATATAATATTACCATTACGTAAGCCCTACCTCAGATCATCGTTCATATTAAAGATATTAATACGCTATATCCTGATCATGAACATAAACTTATTAATAACTATAATATACATATACCTCCATTAACGTATACTGACTATAACCTACCATTAATAAACTCACCCATACATCATTACAATACATATATCATAACACTAGCAAGACTGATTATTTCTTATCGCGGAACCATCCGAGGCTCTCCCTAGACACGACCTACATAGTTAAACTATGCCCTGTATTCATCAGGAGTACTACTTTCGTCCTCCATCTTAACACGGCATGGGGCCGCCCACCTAGAAGCAGTATCACGTGCCCCACTCTCTAGCACCCACCCCATCACTATTCGTAGCGGACAAGCAACCACCCATAACTCACCTTGCACTCTATCCTGCACACCATGAGCGTTCCGGTTGCTTGAGAGAGATGAGTTCGCTCACATATACGATTCTTGGATCACTGGCAGTCCCTTCAGATGATGAGCGTCACTGAGTCTATATGTCATTAAAAACTATATATATAAATAATATATAATATACCCTAGTACATACCGAGCAACATCTACACATTCAAACGAGAAGAGCCGTTGCATCCTCTTAATGATCTCACTGTATTATCGAGCTCTAATCAGAAAGGATCCCCAAACCTGAGCGATACACACAATCTACTTCTCTCACAACGATGAGTACATCTCCACGACCCCAGTACTCTCCCTGTGCACTGGAGCCTACTACTTCCTAGAGATAGCGTTGGAATAGCATTATCAGGCTCTGCGCAACCATCGCAAATCCAATTATGACGCTCTGACACGTGATCACGCAACTTACACTATAGCATCTTATACAGCATTTACCCAGCGGAAAATAATCAAGCCACCGCCTAGACAGATCATAACGCCAACTGACGTAAGACCTACTGATTTATCGCTGATCTTAATGTCGATGTCATGCCGGTCCGACTGCGAGCAGCGATTTCGCGAATCTGCAATCTGTTACGGAGCACAACTAGAAACGGGTGCCACATACCTAGAGCAAGCGCCAAAGCTTCCTGCATCTATCAGCTCTCATATCACCGACCCTCCAGGTGTGATCCGACGGTACATCTATCACAGTTAAAGCATATATCATACGCCGCCCGCCTAGACAGGACATCGACGCGATCACTTTGCCCGCCGTGCGCTGGCGCGTGATACTTCCCTTGTATCCAAAACATCAGATCACTCGCATATCTGACGCAAACATCGCTCTGACGCGCGTGCACGAGCGACACACACAATGCTCGTGACACTTATATAACCCACATATCGCTATATTACAACTTAGCAAAATAACATTATGACATGAAAAAGAAAGCACGAAAAGAAAAGTAATCCATTCGTGACGTGAACTAATTCTCAACAGTGAAGCTGTACAGACTGCTTGTGTCAACTGCCTTAGGCGCATCAGCCAACGTTTACCGCCATCTCAACCGCCCGACTCAATACAATTTAAACGCGCAGTCGATTCATACGAAACCCATTACTTTAGCATTTAACACAAAAAAACCACCAGCACTATCTGAGAGAGAGCTAGGAGACTTCCATCGAATGGCGTTCTGCGCTGCAATAATCTATACCCGTCTGCTAGTACGATTTTCGCACCCTACCGAGGTCTTACTACTCAACTGTACCTATCCAAGACCCAATGGAGAGAACTTGATTGTCCAGCGGCGAGAGAGCTCCCCTCATTAGATGGACAGCATCATAACAGAGAGAGCCGATAGCAACATGTGTGACGAATGTATATAACGTGGCTAGTGGTGAACTTATCTATAATATACGTAGCCTCTCAAGCTTCTCTGCACAGTCCCTAGCATCAAGTTAGTTCCTTGATGGTCCGCCTCCAAAAAAAAGAAAAAAAAAAAAAAAAAAAAAAAAAAAAAAAAAAAAAAATAACATTTAAAGGTTTCGCTGACAAAAAAATATTTCATGGGCCTTTTGGTTAAATCATGTCTAATGACCATACTATCCCGCAGACATCCACACTCCAATACAACATACATACGAGTACTACCGCCACCGTCCACAGCTTCAAGCTCTAAAGATTGATGAAGGCTCATTCATCGATGTGTCGTGGTAGAGTAAACTGTCCTTAAGTCCGATAACCAATGCTAAGGATAATATAACTTAACTAGACACTTCCTCCAGCTATAGATCCGATGCCAACACACATGCACTCACACAAGATGCGCCACATAGGCGATTACTGAGCGAGGGGGCACTGCACACTACACACTGCGGTAGGTCACCCACACACACGACACACACACACTATAATCACACACCATCCCATCATAAAGCTATGACTATACTATAATATCATATACAAGACTAATACGTGATATAAAAATGCAGTCCAGTTCATTTATCGAAAATTTATGCGAGAGAGAGCAACTCCTAACCGGAGAGGATAACGACAGGCCGGGAACGCTCTGCTCAAGACACCAAGCTGGTCCCGGACCTACCAAGGTCATGTATCTACTCTCGAGCCCACAGGCCTGCTGCCGCATACCATATTTTATAAGTATTCATATATCCCACTCATCGGACAAATATTCTCGAATGCTTTAGTTACATATCTGTCAGCCTTGCGAGACATCTCTAGCTGTATACTGCCATTTGACATATGCTGGATATCATATAATACACAATAGATTATAGACGGCATTATAATAGAGTGCTACCTCGCTACTACCCAAGCATGCGTACCACACGAACACGGCCTCACCCCAACCTATACCCTAACGTCCGCTTATTAAAGAGAGTATCCTTACTCATCGGTTATGTCATATACACATTACGTACTACTCACCACTGCAGAACTACACGGAGTGAGCCTCTGTCAACGTAACACGCAATAAACATCTGCGTCGTCTCCTCACTTGTGCCAGGTAGAGCAGCAATCCTTACTCTACACTTCGTTCACTGAAACCCCCCTACTATTCAGAGAATCTTGGCACGACCGAGACACTACCTTATACCGCGAGACGATCTATCGAATAAGCAGAGAGAGGATGATCGTCATTATAACTAGCCACCAGCGATATTGATAATAACGAGAGAACGCATAACTATACCAGCGAAGTATCTACATCGAGCACTCATCCCTCACTGATCTCCCACACATCACGGGTGCCTCATTATGTCCAACCTGAATAACCTACTTACCCAAACATGGACCACTCACCATTAAGGGATTCGTGAGGTCTCTGCTGAGAGTATCACCCTTGTTATATCCTCTATCCCACCTCCTAACCCAAGAGATCATACCCATACGGCATTTAGCCGAGCGGCACACGAAATATAATCCAGGTAAATGCAAGTACGCGATGCAAACGATCAGAACAAAGACACGTCCAGTCACTCCCATAAAATAACACCTCACTAAGGCAGTGCGGAGCACGATTGACTCACGGCGACGTACTAAGAGTACGGTATCACATCACAAGCCTCCTGTCGCACCCTAGTAACTATGTATATCATATGGCGTCTACAGCCGCGATCCGGTCGCGCCCGGAGTCGAAAATACGGACCCTCAGATAATCCCGGAACGATAGCCTGGGTTTCCTCAGACAGCAGACATAGATCTCCTGCGTCTGCAGGCAACTTGATGATCAGACTAGTCAGCGATACCTCTGTTCCCAAGTGGGGCGTCGATCCATACCAATGTAATCTAACAATAAGAATAACAAAAGACATGCAAAGTCAGATCATTCCAAAGTATGAGCACCGCTTTTACATGAGTACAACGATTAATCACGTGAGTCTTCAATGTCCAAATGTCTTCAGATGTGTTGACCAAGATCTTAAGCAGCTGTTAAGTCTAAGCTTGGCACAGATACCAATGGACAAAATCTCTTATTAAGATTAAACCCACAATTCTCACTGCACTAAGTATATCTGCATTCAATATATTCTCTCCCACTTAACAGTCACTCTAGAAAAGTAGTTACAAACTGTGCAACTGGCAATCTGCTGACGTGCACCGATGGTGCATGAACTTACTAAAGAAACATGCAGGTGGTACGAGTATAAAATGTTCCAAAGTTATTATGCACTCTGTAAAGTTGTACATATAGACAATGACCAAACTTCGATGAAATGGATGAATACATTCATTATGGAAGGACTCCCGCCGAATAAAGCGAAAAAGGGACGGCACAAATAACGCTTTGGTTGGCGAACTAGTCAAATATAGATATCGGCTGGACTAGCAGCTCTGAACCAAATAAAGAAAGTATCCATTGAAGTGTACAAACCGAATAAGTGACTGGACGGACTATTTTTAATACCAACATTGAGGAACTGGCCTTTGACAGTCTAGCAATATTCATACGTTGTATAGCTGATCTCTCACTCTTCACCTCAAGCAGAAACTACATTCTATCAAAATAACATAAGGATTTATGGAGGCGAGATAGCTTAAATATTTTGCCGAGTATCTTGATGATGATATGCACTGCGCAACAACTACGAAACAGACCTGGCGGAGCGCTTTGTTGGAGAACAGTTATCACAAACACTGAAAAATATCAAGAGGCGAGACTGTTTAAATACGAAGTTAGTGCCCTGTATCTTCAGGAAGTCCACATAGTGACAGTCACATTGAGCCGTGAACAAGGACTTCAGGAAGACTATGTCTCAGAGCGGTGAGTCGAGTAAGTTCCTGCCCACAGCTGTCCTTCTTTTGTTGCGGTACAAGGTCTCACTCCAAATGTTGACTATCTAATACCACTGGGACTCATACAAAGAGAGCATTGGCTGGCTACAAGCTGTTGACTAACGCTGTCCCTGGATGTGCGAACAAGTGGAATGTGAACAGTCTTTCTACTTTGAAGAGAATCAAAAGCCGTCTGAGAAGTACAGTGACACAAGAACATCTTGAGGCGTTTATGCTGATGTCTGTGGAAAAAGGGATCCTAGCTTATCTTCGGAACTTATGAACATCAATTGATATCATTGAATGGAAATGACTGCAATACAAGGAGACGAAACTAAGCAGGAACCTACTTACATTGAGAAAATTAGAGTTTTAGTCGCCTTATTTTTTTTTTTTTTTGTTTTTTTTTTTTTTTTTTTTTTTTTTTTTTTTATATTTCAATAAATTTTGTCAGCATCAAAATTAGCTATTATTAGAATTTTGGTAACCACTCAAATAACTTGCGGTGTTAACTTACATTATTGGCCCTTTATTACTTATATTATATATAGGATATGACTATTTTAAAATAGTATAGCTTATTATATATATATACTATATATATATAGTATACACTATATATTGATACTAGTATATATATATAGTATATATTTCAAGTTTTAGACAAGAAACTGCTGATTAAGTATATGATCATTCGTCGGTGGAGAAAGGATGATAGTACTTTAGGATTAATATTATATAATGATGAAAAAGCCTTATTTATAGCTCATATTAAGGCTTTTATAGTTAAGTTCATCATAACATACTCATAGTGAATATTAAGTTAGTATGAGTACTAATTACTTATTGGTAGAATAAGTATATATACTACTATAATATAGATAATACGTATTACGATAATTTTATAGGTAAGCTCATTATTTCTAGTAGTAGCCATTTAGTTATATATGATATTATATACCATGTAACTAATATAAGCTCTATATAGTAGATATATATATCAAATTAAATAGTATCCCCAAGCGTTTAGTGGTCCGAACGATTAAAACTACATCAAGAAAATTTAAACTAGCATTTATTAGCTATAGTTGATGGAAAGATTGTTTACCTTTGAGAAAACACAAAATTTTTGAGTTGCGCTATTATTTAAGTGCGGCGTTTTAGCGTCTAATACTACTAATTTTCCTAATAGATCTAAGTACTATACGTAATTAATAGCTATATGTGAGTATACTGGTAGCACTACATATAGATACCTATATTACGAATATAATTATAGGAAGCCCTATTATTCTATAGTCTGTTGGATTCTATCAATTGTATAACTATAATAGTCCCTCGTAAGTATTTTACGTATATTATCTTTAGTGAGCGTCTAAGACTCTATATACTAATATTTTATTATATAAGGTGAGGTTGATAATATAAAGTGATTATTACGAACTGGATACAAAAGAGTCCGAGTCTCTATTAGGTATACATGCTGGTAAACGGATCACGAGCGTTCGGACGAGCTCCATTCACGTACAGCACTCATCGGGGCATTCAACTTGACAGCTCTGATCAAGATTTAACTGAAGTAGAAACAGGAGGAGGATGAGAGAGAAGAAGACTTGAGGGGAGAGAGAGCGACAGAGGAGTTGAACTCGAAGGTGTTAGGAAACGGCCGAGAGACAGGGCAAGAGAGTGGCCGAACAGGATGAGAGAGAGAGAAGAGAGAGGTAGAGAGAGAGAGAGAGGAAACTTTTTTTTTTCGATGAATTGAACTGGCATCAAATATTTGTTGAAATAAACAGAGAAAAAAGGGTCTCTCAGGATCAATGAAATAGGAAATAAGTACAGTAATACGGAGAAATAGATAATAAAAATAATAATAATAATGGAGATAATAAATAATAATAGAATAAATAATAATAAAATAGTGAAAATACATTCTGAAATATTTAAAGGAGAAAAGTAATAATTCCATACAAAACAACAATAATTATATATTATAATAATAATAATAAATAAAAGCTTTTGAGATATGTTATACAATCTCAAATATAGATAAAAAAGATTTACACATTTTTAAGAAAGTTATATTCTTTTAGCTAAAAAAAAATATCTTAGTTTTTTTTATTCGTTATTTATATTGATTATTATTAATTATGTATTATTATTATTATTATATTATTAATTATATTATTAATAATATATTAATATTATTTATTATTATTTAATATAAAATTTTTGATTGATTATTTATTATTATATTATTGTACTTATATACATTATTATTATTAATTATTGCTTAATGGTGCCATTACATCTATTATATCATTATTCTTTATTATTTATATTATATATTATTTAGTTATTATCATATTATTATATT
>JABUQX010065852.1:0-19833 GCA_015478945.1 Trachelipus rathkii | reverse complement strand
AATTCGCATAGACCCATAATTCCAGACGTGAACTTTGATGTCATCATTCCTAAATTTCTGGTCGTTTCAGCAGCAGTGTCGTGACATGGTCCAACGTTTTCTGCAAACCCTAAGTAATTGTAAGAGCCCACATTAATGCACTTCATCTTCCTTCCTGTGGGTTGTATAGTCCATCCATGGTCAAGCGAATGACGTTCTATAACTTCAATTCTAGAACCTGGAACACTGCAAATAGGAGCTCCCCAACAATGTTGAATTCTTCTATACACATTTCTGGTATAAAAGCTTTCAAATCCAATGTACAAAGGAACGTATCCCTCTCTATTTTTCTCTTTGGTTGATGGGGGATAACAAAAGAAGTAAAACTCCAAATGAAAGGAAGGTAATAAAGGCAGTAAGCATAGGACAATCATCTTCTACAGTAAATGCTCTCTTTTTCGTTTTTTCACTTGACAATTTTTCTAAAGGTTTTGAGTGCTTTTCTTCATGGGGATTGTATTTAACAAGGTTTCCATTTTCATGAGTTGAGTTTTGCTTGAGAGTTCTGCAATGTCCATTTTGAATTTGTCTTTTCTTATTTTGGTATAAAACATCCTCTTGACTTTCAAGGGTACTACTTAATACAAAGCATTCTCCATCAATGGAATGAGATGCTACTTCAGTCAAGGCAACCATTGTGTCAGTTAATTTTAAATGTATTATAAATAAAATTTAAATCATTTATATTAAGCTACTGTTTTGTACTGCATACTAAATTAAATTTTGTAATAATAACCTAAAGCAAATATAAGCTATATATATATATATCCTTAATTTTTTTCAATACTATTTATATCATTTTTTTTTTTATTCAGTCTATATAATGTTTATTTATATAAAACTTAAATTTGTTTATTTTAATTTTAAATTTTTGCTTAAACTCAAAATAGTAATTATTTAACTTAAATCTGTTATATTATAATTATTATCAACATATATATACAGACGAAAAGTTGATTATAAAGTAAGTCATTGGATTAGAAATGCATATAATTTTTTTATATAATATCTGAATTTTATATGCCAGAATAATAAATCATTCAAATTAACTGCTTGAGTAATATAATTAAGTAGGTAAATAATAATAAATAATAAAAAATTAATAATAATAAATAAATAATAATAATAATAATAATAATAATAATAATAATAATAATAATAATAATAATAATAATAATAATAAGTAAATATAATAAATAATAATAATAATAATAAGCATATATAATAATTAATAATAATAATAATAAATAATAATAAATATAATAATAAAAAAAAATAATTAATAAAAAATAAAATTAAATATATAATAAAATGTATAATATAATAAAACATGAAATTATGAAAATTTAACAAAAATAATTAAATGTGTTATAATCAATAGTAGTAATTGGATAAATAACAAATTAAAAGAAATAAATAATAACAAATATTTATTAATTAATTAATAATTATATTAAATAATAGGAAGTTAGATAATAATAGTATCAACAAATATTTGTTAATAATTACAATAATAATAATAATAATAATAAATACATAAATAATAATAATAATAATAACAACACCACAAGTCAACAAATTTATATATTTTGTGTTACATGGTATTATTATTATTATTAGTTATTATTACTGTCACTATTTTTATTTCTTAGTTATTATGTTTATTTATTATATATATTTTATTTATTATTAATTATTATTATTATTAATTATTATTATTATTATTATTATTTATTATTGCCAGCTCCATTATTATTCCTGTGTTTGTTCGAGTGTTGTTTATTAATTTATTATATATATATTTATGATTGTTATTAATTTTTAGTTAAATTATTATATATAACTATTCATTATATTATTATTATTAATTATTATAATATATTATTTATATAAATTATTATATAATAGTTTTATTATTATCAACATTATTATTAATTATTAATTCCAGTTATTTATATTATATTTATATCATATTATTTAATGTTTATTTATTTTGCTATTTACTATTTTTTATATTATTACATTTTATATTTATATTATGTTTATTGTCTTATTATTATTTTTTATATTAATTATTATTATTATTATTATATTATTATTATTATATATATTAATATTATTATTATTAATATTATTTATTATATCATTAATTATTATTATTATTATTATTATATTATATTTATTATTATTATTATATATTATTATTATTATTATTATTAATTATTATTATTATTATTATTAATTATTATACTATTATATTTTTAAATCTTGCCATTTTCTGTTATTTTTATTACTGATATATAAAATATGATTATATATAAAAAAATTATATGCAGTTATTAATATACAATAATTTAACTTTATCAACATTTACTCTGCCCATAAAAATATCGATATTGTATATAAAAGTTAATATTATAAATAAATTATATTTTTGAGTTAGCAAAATTTTAAAATAAAATAAACAAATTTAAGTTTAATTATATAAATATAAACATTATATAGACTGAATAAAAAAAAAATATGAGATTATTATAATAAAGTAATTGAAAAAATATAAGGTATATTATATAATATAAATATTTTTGCTTTTAGGTTTATTATTACAAAATTTAATTTAGTATGCAGTTACAAAACAGCTTAGCTTAATAATAAATGATTTAAATTTTATTTATAATACATTTAAAATTAAACTGACACAATAGGTTGCTCTTGACTGAAGTAGCAAATCATTCCATTGATGGAGAATGCTTTGTATTAAGTAGTACCCTTGAAAGTCAAGAGGAGTTTACAATTATTACCTAAATATAAAGATAAAGACAAGATCAAAATGGTCCTTAGGCAGAAGTTTCAAAGCCTCTAATTAACTTTACAACTATGAAAATGGAACCTTTAAATACAACCCCTAATGAAGAGAAAGCACTCAAAACCTTTAGAAAAATTGTCAAGTGAAAAAATCTTAAAAGATGAAGTTAAAAACTACTTCAGTATTTTCTGCTACTTTTTTAAAAACTGAGATTTCAGTATAGCATACCAATCTTATTCCACATTACGTATTTTCTTAACAGACATTAAATCCTAACCATTTTTTAATGTTATAGAGGGATACGTTCCTTTGTACATTGGATTTGAAAGCTTTTATACCAGAAATGTGTATAGAAGAATTCAACATTGTTGGGGAGCTCCTATTTGCAGTGTTCCAGGTTCTAGAATTGAAGTTATAGAACGTCATTCGCTTGACCATGGATGGACTATACAGTAAATATTTATTGAAGTGATCTTCATTCCCATTGTGAAAGCTTTTACTATAATTTGCAGAAAAACGTTGGACTCATGTTCACGACACTGCTGCTGAAACGACCAGAAATTTAGGAATGATGACATCAAGTTCACGTCTGGAATTAGGGTCTATGCGAATTCTTCAAGAGCTGGAAAGTTTAATGTCAGAATTCCTTGGGGTAGAAGACACTGTTGTTTTTGGAATGGGCTTTGCTACTAATGTCTTGAATATTCCCTCTTTGCTCGGTCCTGGCTGCTTAGTTCTATCCGATGAATTTAATCATGCCTCTATCATTTTAGGAATTAAAGTTTCTGGTGCCACTGTGAAGGTATTTAAACACAACGATATGAATGATTTGGAGCGTCTTCTTCGCCATCACATTATTCATGGTCATCCCCGAACCAGAAGAGCATGGAGGAAGATTCTCATCGTTGCTGAAGGAATCTATTCAATGGAAGGCACAATCTGTGACCTCCCAAAATTGATTGAGCTCAAGAAGAAATATAAAGCTTACCTGTATGTAGATGAAGCACACAGTATTGGTGCTTTGGGACCAAATGGTGGGGGCGTCGTTGACTACTATGGAGCAGATCCGAAAGATGTTGACATTCATATGGGAACCTTCAACAAAGAGTTTTGGAGCTGCAGGAGGTTATATTGCTGGTGGCAAGGATTTGATTAACCATCTTCGTATAAGAAGCGATGCCCAGTCTTATGCAGCTTCGAGCCCCTCCAGTTAGCTCAGCAGATTCTGACTTCTTTAATTATTCTTATGGGAAGGGATGGAACCACCGATGGTCGGAAGCGTATTGAACAACTTGCAAGAAACGTTCATTATTTCAGACAGCGTTTAAAACAGCTTGGTTTCGTTGTTTTTGGTGACGATGATTCTCCTGTCGTTCCTCTTCTTTTGTTCATGATTCCAAAACTTACTGTTTTCATAAAAGAGTTATGGGAGAGGGGCGTAGCGTCTGTTGGTGTAGGATTTCCTGCCACAAAATTGAAAATGGGCAAGGATGCGCTTTGTGCCTTCAGCTTCTCCATTCCAAGGAAGATCTTATCACATTTTGAAAGCTGTGGACGAGGTTGGCGAACTGGTGGGCTGCAGACATTGCCCCAACCCTAAACACACACCAGAAATAGAGTGGTAGTGAATATAAGAGAAGAATTACTTCAGTTGTTAAAATGAGCTCTTTTTATTCCACATTTGTAGTTCATTTTTTAGATTTCAGAGTGTGCTTTTCCATAAATTTTTAGTACTTCTGATTAAAAATATTAAAATGTTCAATATATATATATAATATTATATATAATATATAATTTTTCATATATTCATAAAAAATAATAAAATATGTAATAATATATATATATATATATATATATATATATATATATATATATATATATATATATAGTATATATATATATATATTATATATAATATATATATATATATTATATATATATAATATATATATATATATATATATATATATATATATATATAATATATATATTATATATACCCAACCACTATATTATATATATATATATATATATATATATTATATATACTATATATATATAATATATATATATATATATATATATATATATATGATATACTATGGACATTTATAAGATTGTGACTCCATCTTATACGGGGAAATTTGCGATAAGAAAAACAACGAATTTCGGCCTTTTCTTTATGCTGCAATTTCTATTATTTATTAGCTAAGTTGGCATGTTTTAATTTTTAAGAAATTAACAAAGATTTTTATTGTTATTATTATTATTATTATTTATTATTATTATTATTATTATCATTATTATTATTATTGATTATTATTATTATTATTATTATTATTATTATTATTGTTATTATATTATTAATTATTATTATTATATTATTATTTAATAGGAATTTAATTTTTTTCTAAGTTCTTTCATTTTTTTATTATTTGATTTTCGATTATTATTATAATTTATATTTATTTTTATTGTTAAAAAAACTCCCCCCCCGAGACCCGCGAGCTTGCGGTGTGCTGGCACCCCCGCGCTGGCGGGAACGGGGGGAGATATCAGAGGGGGGGCCGAAGCCCCACCCCGGATCAAAACATAAAAAATAAAATAATCAAAATATTTCAATTTATTATTGTCAAGGTGTTTCTACAAACTTGTATTACATTCATCAAATTTACACTGAAATAAATAGCCTAAGCACGGCCTAAGCTACTCATTTTTATAAAACTATAGGTGTGAAGGACAAAAAAATATATGTCAATTTCTTTTTAATTTTCGTTAATATTAATTAAATTACATTTGAAAATCCAGTATTTACTAATGTATTTAACCTCAAATCATTGAAATTACGTTACATTTTTTATTGGATTTCGTATCCTGGAGTCAACATCTTATAAATAGCCATATAATATTTAAGTATATATATATATATAATTATATATATTATATATATATATATATATATATATATATATATATATATATAATATATATATAATATATAATATATATATATATTAGTATAATATATATATTTAATTTTATTTATTTATTTTGATACTAAGCACGTTGTCCCGCGCATAATTGCAGGGTAGGTGTCAATCGCATAATACATATGTAATAATGCGATTGTTCATGGGAAGTATATAATGGCAGAAGGGGGTTCCCAGCCCCAATAGCCATGCGAAGTTAGTCTTCATATTTACCAACTGCGTCGAAACATTCCATCCACAAGTAGACCAAAAATTAATTATAGCGTAGCTTTCTTTATTGTAATTCCAAAATGTGTGTTTTTATTACATTTGTTAAAAGACCTGATGAGACCATTTTTTTGCTCGCTCACTTAAACTATCACAGACAGCCACTTTACAAATTATATTCAAAATTAATACATTTTTTTTGAAAAAGAAACTAGGATTAAAAATTTGTCTGCTATCGCTTTAAGTCGTTAAAAATGTTAACTTTGTTTTTATATATATTATTTTTGAAAGGGATTTTCAAATTTTTGATTCAATAAATTAAAATAAATTATGAAGATCTTTGTTTAATTGGTAGGCTTGCACTTAAAAATATTGGTTCTGCACTTCCTTCCACACTAAAAAAATCATAGGAATTTACACTATGCTTAAAAATCCTTCTTTGAACTTTATAAAGTAGTGCTATTGAAGTTTTTAACCTTCTCTATAAGATGTACCCTAAGATCTTCTCATTTCTTACTTTTCCTTTTCTCCAGCTGTATATATATGTATGTATGTATGTTGTATGTAATGTATATATTATATAGTATGTGTATGTGATGTATGTTATGTATATGTATATTATTATATATTATATAACTATATATATATATATATATATATTATAGATATATATATATATATATATATAATAATATATATATATATCAACAGGAATGAAGTGGTTACTTTTATGTTTATATATATATGTGTAGTATATATATGTAATATGTGTATTGTCTGTATATATATATGTATATGTATATATGTATTGTATACTTATGTATATATGTATGTATATGTGTGTGTATGTATATGATGTATGTATATGTATATATGTATATATATGTATATATATATGTAATATATGTAATATTATGTATGTATAAATAAATAAATGAAAATGCCTCTTTGAAATGATATATTTCTTGAATGAAAGATAATTTTCTAGTTTTCCTTTCCGAGTTTTCCATATTGAATACCACAAAGAAATATTATTACCAAAACTACTTCTATACTATTTTACCTGTTCACTTATTTTATCTTTTCTATTTGAGGGACACCTGGTCTTTGTTTCTGTGAATGAGAAAAAGATGGCGGAGGTTAATCTTTGTGGTAGTTTCTATTGAGAAGATGGATTGAGTTTCATTCTCCATTTTTTACATGCTGAACGTACAGTTTCTTGGTTTCTGTTTAGCCTAATATCCAGTTTCAGAATAGAACATGAGCATAGGAATTCGTTTAAGAGACGCATATATGATGGTATGTACAACCGTATATGTTATTCTTCATGGTTAGGACAGAAAAGATGTATGTAAGTATTATAAATGGCGAGGTCGAGGATGTTTTTATTTTGTGTATTCTGTTAAAGCCTTATCCCTTTGATGAGCTGAATGCTACTTCGGTATTATTTTCTTCTTTTTTGTTAGTTTTCTATTACAATGTCTTATAAAATAAACCCAGGTAGTATTAACGCTTCTAAAATAAAGTAATAACTTCAGCCGTCCTCCGTGAGGTCTTGCTGATTTAATGCGTCCTCTTCTGCTTACATGTTTTTTACTTTCAGTTTTTAACTTTCATTACATATTAATTTTTTTTTGGAGTCTTCATAATATTCAAGAAGAAGTATCGTTAAGATTATTATTATTATTAGTGCTATTTTCTTAAATTTTTCATTGCTACAGTGAACGTTTCGATTATTATTATAAATATATTATAAAAATTAATAAGAATAATAATAATAATAAATAATAAATAATAATAATAATAAATAATAATAAATAATAATAATAATAAAATAATAATAATAATAATAATAATAATAATAATAATAATAATAATAATAATAATAATAATAATAATAATAATAATAATAATAATAATAATAATAATAATAATAATAATAATTAATATATAATAATAAAATAATAATAATTTAATAAGAATAATAATAAAATAATAATATAATAATAATTAATAACTAAATAATAATATAATAATAAAATTTCCCGGTAATAAACACACCCATCTTCTACTTTGAGTTTTAGTTTAGCATGGTTTAAGTTGAATATAATTTTGTGGGTAGGGACTTGTGTATCAGTTCTGTGTCTGGTGCTACAGATTTCAGAGAGGTCTTCACATATGACTGAAACAATCTCATTTTGTTCATCTTGTTTAGAAACTCTTCTCTTATTTGTGGAATGATGTTAAAATAAAAGTTCCAAGAAAAATAATGGTCTGTCCTTTCCTTATGAAAGGACATGCAATTAAAGGTGTTCCAGAAGTTTAACAGGATAGGCCCTGTGTATCTTATCATGCCATTGATTATGTTCTTACACACGCAAATTGCTGTTTGAAGTCTTGCTATATCTTACTTGTTCTTCAGATAAATTAGTTAGGAACCATTTAATTTGTTAAGTTTTTATTATTTTTATTATTATTATTATTATTATATTATTTTATTATTATTATATATTATTCAGTATTATTATTATTATTATTAGATTATATTATTATATTATTATTATTATTATTATCGATATATTTCAACTCTTCTGCACCACTTTTTTAGGTCTTAGATTCTTAGATGAGATGAAACATTAAATACTATTATCATCAGAGATCAAAGCTTTAAATTGCCAATTAGCTTATATTTTATAATTTTTTTTATTATATATATATATATATATATATATATATATATATATATATATATATATATATATATATATATATATATATATATATACTTATATATATATATGTTGTATATATATGTATATATTGTATGATGTATATATATATATATGTATCAATATAATAATATATATATATATATATATATATATATATATATATATATATATATATATAGTATATATATATATATATGTATAATATGTATATGGTGTATTTATATATGTATATGTATATATAATATAATTATATATATATATATATATATATATATATATAATATATATATATATATATTTATTATAATATATATATTATATATAACCCGGAAGGGTGTATTGATTCTCATACTGGTGTTATGTTCATTGCTTAACCTTGGGCATGATTAACTGTGGAACCAATGCAGATGGCGTTTTTTGTGTGAACCTTGCCGACCCCAGCACGGATGTGCATTTGTTGATGCATTCGTGCAATTAGCAGTTACCACATGCACTTTCTTTAAACCTCTTCTTTCCCCTCATTCTTCCATAAATTTTCCATCTTCTCAATCCACCCTCTTTATCACAGACATCCTTACTACTCGTATCCCTGTGTGTGGGGGAGAAAGAATTGCCACAAACGTATGTCCTGCGTGTCGTAGGGAGCGATAAGGGACGGAGATAGTTGGGTTGGCTGCCTACTACAATCTATCTCTTGCCAGGAATGCTAATGCAGGCCGTTGGAGAAGGTCGTATCGCCTCGTAAACGGGCTTCTATCTTTCGGCCGCGAACCTGTCTATGAATCGCTATGCGGTTACATGGAATGTCAAGAGAATAAATGTTGAGGGAAGAGGAAGTGAATGGGATGTATTTAGAAAGGCCAAATTTGATTTGCTCGCTATGAACTTGAAAACCCAAAGATGAGAAATGGTGAAAATGAGTGGAGTGGTGTGGTGTGAAATGAGTGTGCTGGTGTGGAAATGAATGAGAGAGGAAGAAGAAGAAGAGAGTTGCAATTGGATGAGTGACCTGTGGTACGAAGCTATGGTAGACTTTGAGTGTTGAGTCCTGAAAATTCTAATGGTTAAATTTAAGTTTGAAAAGTCAAGGTATGTGTGGTATGATGAGTATGGTCATCTGAAGGGAAAACGTTGAGAGGAGTACGATTTTTTGGATATCGAAATGATGTTTCTGGATGGGGGATAGGAGCCGATTCAGATGATAGTTTTTGGGGAACCTGAATTGGTGGATAGAGCTGATCAAGAAAAGGATGCTATAACAGGTGGTTTTTGGGGTGGCGAGAAAATGAGCATGGTAGGAAGGTGATTTGTTTCTGTGAAGAGAGAGGATGTGTGTAAGTAATACTTTTCTTAAACAGCAAGAGTATCCATAAGTATACTAGAGTTGTGTAGGTAGAGATGGTATCGAAAGTGAAAAGTATGATTGATTTTAGTGTTGGTGACAGAAGGAGATGTTGAAGTATGTGTTGATGTTAAATCAGTTAGGGGTTAGGAATGGATTATCGGATCATTATTGTTGTTCTATGTAAAATTAAAGTTAGTGAGGCTGGATGCGAAAGGAAGTGATACGAAAGGAAGTAAGGTAAAATTAAGAGTGAAATTAAGTGAGCAGGACAATAAGGATAAGTATGTAAGAGCGCTCGCTAATAAATCGGTTGAATGTGAACAAGTTGTTACTGAACAAATCTGGGGGCAATGAAGGAAGCAATTGTTGTGCAAGAGGGAAGAATGTGGATGTTCTAAAGTAGGAAGTAAGAATGTTAACAGTGAATGGAGGAATGAAGAGGTGAATGAAAAGCGTGTTGAAAGGTAAAAAAAGAAGCGTGGTTGAATGTACTAAAAGCAAAATGATTGAAGACTCAAAAAGAAAGATGCTTGGAATTATCTAAAGGAGAAAAAAGAAATACTAAAAGGATTGTGTGTTTACGTAGGAGAAAACAAGAGGTAACAGGAACAGTGGAAGGAGGATGAATGGGACTTAAAAGGGAATAGAAGCTCTTCTGGAAGAAGCGCGAAAGGTTAAGCAATGAGAATAAAGGGGAATTCTGCTTAGAGTAGAATAATGAATAGGATGGTTGCTTTTTGTAAAACTGATGAAAGGTGGAGAGAGAGTGTGGAAAAGAACACTCGCGAAAATCTGCACAATATTAACAGAATGAAGAGTTGATAGTGAATGTGTGTTGGGTTTGATGGTGCAAGAAGAATAGGATTTTGGGAATTGAGTGTTATTAGTAAGGGGAAGTAATGGGCTAGAGTGAAAAAAAGTTGAAGAATGGTAAAATCTGCAGGTATAGAGAATTACTGGTGAAATTGATCAAGAACGAGGCGAGAATGGTGATTTGATTGGTTTGGAATTGGTGTAATAAAAGCGTTATAGAGGGTATAGTTCCAAGGAATTGGAGGAGACGGTTAATGTCCCTTATATAAGGGTTAAGGGAGATAAGGGGAACTGTAGAAATTATAGGGGAATAATTTATTGACTGTTGTAGGGAAGGTATATGCTGGTATTTGGTCGAAAGAGTGCGTCGGATGACTTGAAGGACTGAATTGGTGAAGAAACAAGGTGCGTTTAGGAGTGTAAGAAGGATGTGTGGATCAAAATCTTTACATTGAAACAAATGATTGAGAAAATGAGGGAGAAGAAGAATAAATTGTATTTAGTTTTATGGATTTGCAACAGGCGTATGATTAGATGTAAATAGGGAAGGTTTATGGCAGGTGTTAGCGATATATGGTGTTGGTGTAGGCTTCGAATGGAGTCAAAAGTATGTATGACGTAGTTAAGCGTGTGTAAGAATAAATGGGTCAATGCGTGATTGGGGTTGAGGATAACAGCGAGTAAGACAGGGTATGTGTTATGTCTCCCGTTATTCAATTGTATATAGGAGGGGTATTGAAAGACATTCGAGGTGGGGTGGCAGGAAATGCTTTAGAACTGGTTAGAATGATGGAGAATGAGTGGAGGGTGCCCTTACCTATTATTATGCGGATGATTTGGTTCTGTGTGCAAATCTGAAGAGAGTTGTTGCAGAGGATTGGTAGAGAGATTTTGGCAGGGTGTGAAAAGGAGAGAAAGGCTTGAAAGTAAACGTGGAATAAGAGTAGGTTATGGTTGTGAGTGAGACAGTCCTTCCAGTGGTGAAGTTATGTTAGATGGTGAGCACTGGAAAACAAGTGTCTGAGTTCTTAAGATATTTAAGGTATATTGGATGAGAAAGGAAACGGAGATGCAGAGTGTGTAGGAAAGTTGTGAAGCAGGAAGGTGGCTAGTGCAATTAAATCGTTGGTGATGTAAAGGGACTAAGTCTTTGAGTGCGCTAGGGTCTTACATGAGGGATGTTGTTACCTGGTTATTGTATAGTAGGGAGACTATGTTCTGGAATAAGAAGTTATAGATCTTAAAGCAAATTGTGTTCAGATGGACAATCTTAGGGTGTGGCTAGGTGTAAGAAGAATTGAAAAAATGAATGAACGTATTAGAGGTGTGTGGTGTGAAGAAAGGGTAAATGAAAGAATAAATGAAAGTATGTTGAGATGGTTGGTCATATGGAAAGGATGGAATGATAGTCGGCTTGTTAAGCGAAATGTATCAGTGCGAAGTGTGTTGGAAACCGACCGGCAGGGAGACCGCAGAAAAATGGATTGAGTCAGTAAACGAAAGTTTGAAGGAGAGAAATCTGAGTGTTGTGGCTAGAGGCGAGAAGGAAAGGTGTATAACAGGAGTGAAAGGCGGGGGATTGTGAGGGGTCATGGTTGTGGCCCACCTGGGCCAAAGGGGATGAAACCCTACATTGACGATCTACCATAGTGAGGGTTCCATCGCATGTCCATGATGCTTTAGGGAATTTTCCTTGACTGCGATGGGTTCCACAATTAATGGTACTGAGGGGCGGTAAGGCTGGGCTTTCTTTCGACTTGTTTGTCATGTTCTTCTACTGCTTTTCTTTACCGATGCCCGTCGCGCACCTTACTCCAATTCTTGGGAAAATATAAGGAAGTATGAAGAAGAAGAAAGGATATTTATAGTATATATATATAATATATATATATTAATATATATATATATAATATAAATATATATATATATATATATATATATAATATTATATAGTTGTGTGTATGTGTATGTACGCGAGCGCAGCGAGCGAAGTGTGGAAAGGCTTCAAATTCGAACGTAGATCGCTTTTTAGGCAAGCCTGAACGTTCACATTCTGGGGAGCGTAGCTCGCTTTTCAGGCATGCTGAAACGCTCGCGTATCCAACGTCGCTGTATTATTATTATTTATTATTATTATATTATTATTATGATTATATATTTATTATTATTTAGTATTATTATTATTATTATTATTATTATTATTATTATTATTATTATTATTATTAATTATTATAATAATAATAATAAATTTATAGAAATATTGAAATAATAAGTTATACAAACATAGAAATATGTAATATTAAAATTATGCAATTGTGTATATTTTGTCTCTTCTTCACCTTCATCTACTCCGACGAAGAGTGTTGAGTTGACCCCATCTTATCAGCGGGACAAGCATTATATTCCTTCAGGTCTCGAAACAGTTTATTTTAGAGTTATTTGGAACACCGGTTTTTAGCTTTTGCTTTTCCAAGAACACACTAAAAATATTTTTTTTGTTTCCCTGGACATTAAATTCCCCTCCCCCCCACTTCCCGCCCAGGGAAATACCAATGATTAACTTAATTTAAAACCATAAATAAATATTATTTTCATATAGTTATATATAAAAATAAACTTTAAACATGAACATTTGAAATTAGAGATTTCATGCAAAAAAACATTCGAAACTCATTAGAAAAACCAAGTTTTAAACAAGCGGACAAAGAAAATTTATTTATTTATTTATTTATTTATTTATTTATTTATTTATTTATTTATTTATTTATTTATATTTTTATTTATTTATTTGCGTTTCCTTTTCTTTCATGCTTTTTCTTAACTCATTCATTTTTTCCTATTTTAACTGGGAAAGATCTTAGCATTTCTTCAAAGCCTTCAGGCAAAACCTCTTTTGAAGCGATGGCTTCCCCTTGGAGTTAGAGGACCACAGTTTAAGAATCACTGCTCTAGAAAAATTTTACTTTGCCCAATGGTTTCCAATGCTATATAGTCCAATACAGGTAGGGCTTTGACCCTTTCGGTGGGGGACTAGCATCTTCTTCCGTCTTGCTGCAGCAGTTCTCCAGACGATTATTATTCTAGGAACATAAGTTTTCAATGCTGATCGTGGAGTTGCCGCAATCAGGTAAATTAATGAGCTGTAGCTGGCCCCTAAAATGGGGTCTCATGGCCACGCCATATTTACCAAATAAAATAAATTAAATAATTAATTAATTAAATAATTAAATAAATAAATTAAGCATATATATATATATATATATATATAATATATATATATATATAATATATATATATATATATATATAAATATATATATATTATATATATATGGCAACTATAATATAATATATATAATATATATATATATAATAAGTATATATCATAAATATATTATATGATAAACTATATAATATATTAATATATAACTATTAATATATAATATATAATATAGTATTAATATAACATATAATAATGATAGAATAGTTATATATAATAGTATTATATATACTATCGATATATAATTATATATATATGATTATATAAATATAAATATAAATATAATATAAATATAAAATAAAATATAGAATTATTATATATATATATATATAATATATATATCCATATACTATATTATATATATATATATATCATATAATATATATATATATATATTAATATGATTATATATATATATAATATATACGATATATATATAATAGTAATATATATAATAATATACAGATATATAGATATATATATATTATAATAATTATATATATAGTATATATATTAATTTATATATATTATATATATATATATATATATATTATAATTTTATAAAATTAATATATATATATATAATATATATATATATATATTAATAATTATTATATATATATATATATTATACTATATATAAAAATAAATAATACATATATAACTATATATATTATATACTATAATATAATTTGTTATTATATATAATCATAACCGCTATCCTAACTAGTACCTAATATATAATATATACTATATTATAAATATATATAAATACTATATAATATCATATATATATATATATATATATATATTATAAATATATATATATATATATATATATATAGATATATATATATAGTAATATTAATATATATATATATTAATTATATATATTATATATATTAATTTTATTACTTATTCCACACACAAGAAGATTTTCATGATGAACCGACTGCGCTGAGTATATTTTTATATTATATATATATATAAATTATATATATATATATATATAATATATATTATATATATAGATATATTATATATATATATATACTAGTGATCTATGTATATATCTATCAACGTCAAATTTATCCATAATTATATATATATTACATATTTATGTGATTTCACATTATCTTTATATATATATATATATTATTATATATATATAATATATTAGTGAAGGACGGATAATGTGCATCGTCCTTGGTCTCGGCAAAAGCGGCATTTTTTTAAATCTCTCGTCATCGTCATAGATTTCGCCGATTATTTTGCCGATTAATTGAACAATTATTAAGAATTTTGTAATATTTAAAAGCTCACTATATAATAATAATAATATAATAAAATATAATATAATATTAATATAATAATATATAATAATAATAATAAAATAATAATATAATAAATAAATAATGATACATGATTATGAGAATGATTTGGATAATGATAATGATAATGATAATGATAGATGACAATGATAATGATAATGATAATGATAATGATAATGAGAATGATAATGATAATGATAATGATAATGATAATGATAATGATAATGATAATGAAAATGATAATAATGATAATGATAATGATATGATAATGATATATGTGATAATGATAATGATAAGATAATAATAATAAGAATAATAATAATATAATAATAATATATAATAATAATAAAATAATAATAATTAATAATAATAATAATAAAATTAATAATAATAATAATATGATAAGAATAATAATAATAATAATATAATATAATAATAATAATAATAATAAATAAAAATAATAATAAATAATATAATAAAAATATATATAGAGCATCCATTATCTAGATATAATATAATATAGTATAATAATATTAAATAAGTATAAATATATATATATGAATATACTATCATATAATATACTATATATATTATAGATATATATAATTATATAAATAATATTATTATATATATAATATAATAGTAGTATATATAGATATATATATATAATATAGTATAATATATTATTATATATAATATATAATATATATATGATATATATATATATAATATACCCATTGGTTATGGTATGTATGACATTCCAGGGCCTAATGGTTCGCCTTTCTGTTAGCGTTCATAACCACACTCATCCTCCAGACATATGTCTATACAATACTTATATTCACACCCTTTCTAGAAACCACTTACAGAATCCATATCCCTTATATCGCAAGTGTAAGGATGAGAAAAAAAATTTCCCCCACATCGTAATGTCCTGCAGTGGTCAGTAGAAGCGACTAAGGACGGTGGAAGTTAGGTTGCTGGCCTACTACCAACTTTTTTTTTGCCAGGAATGCTAATGCATCCCTCGGAGAAGGTCTGTGATCGCAGGGAAGCGCCCTTTTATCCTTCCGGCGAAAATGTAGAATCTATCTTGTATATGAAATTCAGAGGAATAAATGTTGAAGAAATGAGGAGAGAGGTGATTGGATGTATTTAGAAAGGGAAAAAATTTGATTTGCTCGCTGTGACTGAAACAAAGATGAAAGTAAACGGTAACTGAGTGGTCGTGTGAAATGTGTTTGCGTTGCTGTGGAAAGAACTGAGTGGGGATTTATAGAAGGATGTGCAATTCTGATGAGTGAGTGGTGTGTGTTAGAGAGCTATGGTAGATTTTGTTGTGTGTGAGACTAGAAGTCTAAAGAGTTGAAATTTACAGTTTGACAAAGGTCAAAAAATTATGATGTGGATGCGACATAGATCCATCTGAGGGTAATGTTGAAAAGAGTACGATTTTCTGGGATAATCTGAATGATGTTTTAGATGGGGGGATAGGAGATTCAGTTCATTTGCCACATATCTGCCCATTCAAGGATTTTTTTTTACAGATGTCACCACCACTCACGGGCAGAGCCCTATTCAAGGAGGGGGTGTTACTCTTCAAAAGTTCACCTCTAGCGCAAATAAGTTACGCATATGAGCACAGACGCAGGCTTTAACAGTTGAGAATAAATTCAGTAGGAAATACAGAAGATGGAGAGAATTCCACAAGGCAGTAGCTGTGGGAAAAGAAGAAGCACCTCAGCAAATAGCCTGGAGTTACCAATGTCAACACACAAACTCGGTGCGGTCAGATACAGCACCTATTGGGCTACGAAGGCGTCGTAAAGGTCAAGTGGTACAACCGCGACACAGTAGATTACAGTTCCATCGAGCAGTTGCCGCTGCCGGTCCAACAGGAATAGAGATAAAGATCAAACATGACGCCTCGCAAAGATAGAAGTCAAAGGGAACTGGAAAGTAAGGAACAGTTTATAAGCCTTTTTGCCGTTCACTCGACCCTGTCCAAAAGCCCAGGCTAAAACCAGAGCCCTCCCACCCCAGATAGAGAGCAGTACTCCAACAATGGGCGGATGAGGACCCTTGTATAGCTACAGCAACTGAGAAAAGGAGGAAAGACTCATAGTCTAAACAGAACTTCGTTCTTTGAGGCCGCCCTAGCAACCTTTTTGATGTGAGGTTTCTCCAAGACATTTTTTGTTCATTTAAGGCCAAGATGTTTATATTGTCAACAGGAAGAGACGACAGAACCGTCGAAAGAGCCAGGAAAGTTACAAGGTATTTTGGAGAAGGAGATTTGTAAAAGTTCGGTTTTTAAAAGAATTGAATTTTCACAAAAGTTATTTCTATCCATCAGCGCAGAATAAAATCGAAAGATTAAGACGAGAGGCATTCCAGAAGTAAAAGTGGGAGAAGAATTGATATGAGTTAAAGAATGAAGGGTCGAGTCATCGGATACGAGTGGATAGAGAGTTAGAGGTGCAGGTGAGTAGATCATTAATGAAAAGACCCTGAGGAACACCACTCTTGACAGAAAAGAAGAAGAACTCCCCCATCTACAACAGCCGATATTGAGTTTGAGCGATTTGAAAGAAAGCTAAGAGATAAGTAAGCAAAAGAGAAGGAGGAAACCCAAGGAGGGGAGCTTGGAGAGCATGTGACGCGTGCCATAATCGCGTCAAAGTGCTTTTGATAGTCAACGCCACACTCAAGTCTCCGTATTCCTAAGAGCAAAAAACCATAAATCGTTAGATAGGAAGTATATCGCCAGTAGACTTCGTGGAACGAGAGCCGTACTGGCCATCGGAGTGAGTTTCCAGATTATCTAAGAAGAGTTAAGAAGTTTCAAAGACTTTAGATAGAATACAAGTGAGAGCTACAGGGCGATAGTTAGAAGTATCCGGCTTCCCTTTTTTCGGAATAGGTGGACATGTGAGGAGCTTCCAACAACTGACGGGAGGGAAAGTCTAGTATTGAACAGAGAATATAGTTGAGCTAGGGCCGAAGAGAATTAGCCTTTTCAGTGGAGAATTAGCAACACAATGATCAATCGTAATAAGAGAGAAAGGCAGATTTGAACAGAAGTTGCGAGAAGATGAAAGATTGTCAGTAGGAGAACCGAAGGAGGTTAGCCCACTTTTCTTTGATGAAAGCCAGCTTTGCTCGTCGAAGAGTCTCCCTGCAACCGATTTCTAAAACCTGAATGAAAATTAGCCTAGAGTGATAGTGAGAACGAGAATTTTTCCACACCCAACAGGCACTGTCTCTAGCCGAATGGCCAGGAGAATAAGCACGATCGAAACATGGATTATGAGGAAAGAAAGATTTAGTTTTACAAGGAATGAATGAGGAAAGAAACATTTAGCTGAAGAAGGAATGAACCCTGCTCATCCCATCACGATTACAGCTCCCTCCCTTATCTTTTAAATCTTATAATCCATCATTATTCCTTATTGAGGTAGCCATTTGCTATCATCTGCAAACTGGAACCTTACATTTTAAGTCCCTGGTCTAAATATTTTATACATGTATGAGAACAGCCACTTGACCTAAAATCGTTACGGACCACAAAACATGTCTCCTCATTTCCATTATAAATACTTTTCATTTTCATTGATTAACTATTATTATGTATATGTTATTGTATTTATTATTAATTATTATATTATTATTATATTATTATAATTAATTATTATTTAGTATTATATTATTATTATTATTATTTTTATATATTATTGAGACTATCAAAATTTTGATCGCTAAAAAAATTTCGGGAGGTTGAACCCCTGACCCTCCTGTCTACGCCTCATAATATATAATTATATATATATATATAATATATATATATTATAATATTAGTATATATATATATATAATATATATATATATATATATATATATATATATATATATACGTAATATATATATATATATATATATATTATATTAATATATAATATATATATATAATATATATAAGATATTATATATATATATAATATATATATATATTATAATATATATATAGAGGAGAGAGAGAGAGAAGAGAGAAAAATTTAAAATGTTTTTTTCAATTAATCGTTCATCGTCATGCGGCAAAAAATGTGCTTTAAATCAGTTCTTCGTTCATCGGCAGAAATTTCAAATCTCACCTCACTAATATATATATATTTTATTATTATAATTTAATTAATATATATAATATATTATATATATATAATATACATATATATAATATATATATATATATATATAATAATATATATATACTATATATAATAATATATATATA
>JABUQX010065851.1:12500-35000 GCA_015478945.1 Trachelipus rathkii | reverse complement strand
GTTAAAAATTCAGTATGATACAGAACATGTAATTTATTTTTCACCTTCTGAAATTTTTTATACATTTTATACAGTTTTATTTCATCCTGCTTTTCATTATTTGGGATCCAATCTGGATCCTTTTCCTCATCAGCTTCAGAGGTATGCAAATGGGGAGCAATTACCACATTAGGAGGTTCATACCCTTTAATTAATATTTCAGGGGTAATTACAAAGGGTATTGAAGGATCAATATTTTGATCATTTAGAAGTGGTTTAAAAGCTAAAGGTCTTTTGTTAATTAACATATGCACTTCTTTCATTAACAAGTGAAATTGCTCATACTTTAATATATTTTTAGAAATACTGCTGTACACCATATTTTTCACTTGTTTTACAAGAGATTCCACAACTGAACCTAAAAAACTGGAATGGGGTGGATAAGTGGAAAAGTCCAAACTTTCAATATCTTTTTCCTTCAAAAAATTCTTTACCTCAACATCATTCAAAAATGATTTAATTACTTTGAAGGATGAAACTATAGGTGAACCAGCATCACTTAATATCTTTTTAGGATATCCATACTCATACACATGCATTTGAAAGGCATTAATGAAGGATTCTGAATCAATATGCTTACATAACAACAAATTTACAGCCCTACTCCACATACAGGTTATAATAAGCATGTATACCTTAACATTAATGTCATTAATTTTTACTGTAAATGGACCAATATGGTCCAAAGCAACCTCCCTAAAGGGAATCTCCTTAGGAGATATTCTAAATTCTGTATAGTCATTCTGATTTATTTTTATTGTCCTACCATATAGTTTTTTGCAAACTAGGCAAGTTTTAATACATTTCTTTACAGTGACATATGCAGATGGTATGTAAAACTCCTTTTTAAGAAGTGCAAGCAATTTATAGACTCCTGCATGCTTGGCTTTAATATGAGTTTCAAAAATGAGAGTGTTTGTAAAGGGACAATCTTTGGACAATAATATAGGAAACTTTTCATTATAATTACTTTTTAATTTACCAAATTTAGATTTAACTCTAATTAAGCCATCAGAATCTAAAAACAAATTTAATTGATTAGCTAAATTAGTTGATTTTACAGCAAGAGGATTCAATAAATAATCATATGTATCTGAAAAGTTAATTTTTTGGGCTCCTTTATAAACCAATGAACAACTATCCTTATAATTACAACTCATATTCATAGAAGGGAAGAGAGAAGGGATTTTTGATTTTACTCTAAGTTTTAATGTAAATATATATTTCCTAATATAGTGAGTCACCCTGCAAAATTTCCCAATAGAAGAAAACTTATTTAATGCTATTACTGGTTCCCACTGATAAGAGGAAGAGGAAATACTATTAATCTGAAAGTTAAAATGAATATTAAAGGGAACTTCAAAAGAGAAAGTGTCAACACATTCATCTTCAGTTGGACCTTTAAAATAATTTGTTTTCTGTAACACTTTGTGAGAGACACATCTAGTAACCATGTCTGCAGGGTTATTTGGACCCTTAATATGATGAAAAATAACCTTGTGACTTTCACATAGCCTCATAATATTATTTAATTTATTATTAATTATGGTACCCTTTTTCTCTATCTTGCTGGTCTTGTTAACTTTAGCTGCCAGCCAGCTTAAGGAAATCATGGAGTCAGTGAAAATATGTAAATTTTTAATATTTATGGGACAAAATGCCCTTGTTAATTGAGAATATAAATCTATCACACAAACCACTCCATGAGCCACTGCAAATAGCTCCAACACAGGTATGGTTCTACAAACCTTTTGTTACCACTACTTTATTTTTGGCAGTTAGATAATGAAGGGAATGTGTATCAAGATTTTTTAAATAAATCACACATCCATAAAGATCCTTGCTAGCATCTGTAAAGACCATTAAATCATAATTACCAATGTAATTCCCAATATACCTGGGAATTGCAGGCTCAACACCAGCATTATATAATTTGCAAATCTTTTTCCACTCTCTCAATCTGTCATCACTTAAAGGGTCATCCCAAGTGATACTACTATCCATCTGCACCTCATGCAAAAACAGTTTTGCTCTATTTCTACAAGGTAAAGTCAGTGCAAGTGGATCAAAGCAACTATTCACAGATGAAAGTATGGTTCTTAAAGTACTGGCCTCTAAATTTAATTTTACAGGTTTATTTGTGAAAAGATCTTGGTCCTTAGACCACAAAATACCTAATAATTTGGTTTGTAAGGGTTCTTCAGAATCCTCACAAAATTCAGATTCCAATTCCATCAAATTTGAACCAAATTGCTGCAACTTAAAGCCATATTGACTAAAAATATTAATGGACTTGTGAAATGACAATTTAATTTCAGATTCATAATTAGATGAAAATGCAAGATTGTCCATATAAGACAAATTATAAAGCATATTTCTTAATTTACTTTCAAATGGGTCATGAATATTACAATGTAAAATTAATATAATATATAAGGCAACCATAAGCAAGCTTGGTGAGAACCTCATACCAAAGGGCAGTCTGTTCATTTTGTAGGCCACCTCAGAAAAATCATTTATACCCTTAACCCAAAGAAAATGTAATTTTAAACTATCAATATATGGTAACCAAATTTGATGGAAAGCCTTGACAATGTCATAGACCAATAAAAACCTGTTGAACCTTAAAAGTGTCAAAGCTATCTCTAATTTATTGTTAAGATTAGGACCAGGTAGGGAAACTTGGTTATGAGAGAGAGCAGTGTCATTTGTTTTTTCACATAAATTACTTAAAAATACTACTCTACATTTGGTGGTTTGAACATTTTCTCTGTACACACCCATATGGCCCATGAAAGAAACTTCTTTATTATTTTTTAATCTATCAATAGAAACCTTTTCAATTATACCTGATTCTAATTGCTCCATAAAAATTTTATTATATTGTTCAAATTTACCAGGATTTTTTTGAATCTTTTTTAAAGTAGATTTTAAAATATTGGAGGCTAATTTATAATTATTTGGTAACAAATTTATTACTCTATTATCCCATAAACATGGAAGTATCAGTCTGCCATCATCATGACACTTTGCATTACTAATAATATACCTAACCAGTTGTTCATCTTCATCAGAAAAGGATGGCTCATAATATTCATCATAATTCATCAATTTTTTAAGTGACATATTAAGTTGCTCATTATTAGCTTTAGAAAAGTTAAAATCATCAGGCAAATTACAGGCAATGTAACTACAAGAGATAGAGGATTCTTGTAGTCAGAAATCATTACCATTCTGTAATGCATTATTATTATGAGGACTACCATGAGCTTCACCTTTATTATTATTATTATTATTACTACTTTTTGGAATTTTCTTTTTTATAAGGTTAGGGATGGCTTTGCAATACTCATTAGTTCTGTCCACAAATTTCTTCACAACATTAAGGTTATTTAAATTTTTTAAAATGACAGCCTCACTGCCAGTAAGCATAATGCCTATGCAGGTGTAGAAAAACAAGAATTTTTTCCATTTTTGTACTAAAGTACCAGCATGTAAATGGAATAATGCTGTATTGGCATTTACTCCCAAATGATATCAATATTTCCTTTTCCCACTCATCATCTCAAAATTTATCAGCTAATTCTATATTGGCTTTCTTAAAGGACGAAGTAATTTTTTCTGAATTTTTTAAGTTTAATTTTAGGTCTAATTTCTGGAATAACTGCAGCTACTATTTTTACTTCTTTTTTACCCAGAGTGATGTTAAATTCTATGATATTGGTCTTGTAGCTTTTAGCTTCATTAAATCCTTTGACATTTATTTTTATATCAGCATTTATAATTTTATATTTTAATTTATTTGCTAAGGACAAGGACACAAAACAATACTCTGAAGCTGAATCATAAAGTACTCTAGAATGTGCAGTTTCACCTTCAGCCAAATAAGTTTTAGCTGTAAAAGTGGGTAAAATAAAATTAACTAATGAGGCTTGTATTAAGGGAATTAATTTCCAAATCACAACACTCATCATTTGAGCATGGTGAAATTTCTAAGCCAACTACATTACTAGAAGTTGCATTATGGGATGCAGTTGAATTCTTTTTATTTTGCACTGTGTTACCAATTTTATTTTTATTCTTATTACAAAGGAATGAAAAATGATTACTACCATTACATTTATAACAAGGGTTTTTGAACCTATACCTGCATTGAGACTGATCATGATTTAGGTAACTGCACAAAATGCATCCTCCAATTTCTTTTATTTTCTTTATCCTACTTTCAGGACTATCAAATTTTTGACATTTGCTTATATAATGGGTATCATACCCATCAATTTTTAAATAATGACACAGAACACAATTTAATGGTTACCTGACACATTTTTTTGTTTTTATCAAGCTGCAGCTGCTAGGCCTGCAGAGCCTTTTCTCACTGAGATGCGGGAGATGTATTTTTTTTATAGAGGCTACCAGAGTTATTCTCCTTGTACACTCTTTCAACGCTATTAAGCACTTCAAGGAGTATCTAATATGGAATTTAAATCTGGTTTGGCATCATTATTTAACAGTCATAAATGAATTTTTTATTTTATCAAGATATTCCTCTGCCATACAAAATATTGCTAAAAATCTGACCATCCATATCTAATGCTCACCATCTGATTTTCAAAACTCTAACTTCAGCTGACCCACTCCATCTACTAGAAAACATTCTTGCAGCTTTAATTTTACAATTTTTTTCAATAACAGAAAATTGTTGCCCTATTTTGGAAGAAAAAGCCTTAAGTATAAATTTTTTTGCTTTAATCATAGTTTGATCCTCATTTAAGAACTTTCATATATACCTTCGCAGTGGCAGATACCTGCTTTACTTAAATACCTGTATTTTTTCAAATTGTGAAAAACTGCGGTTGTTCATGATGCTCTCAATGAAAAAAATAAATTGATTTCAATTTTCTGGCTGACTATCAAATGATGTAACCAATTGGAGGAAATTTTATATGTTGAGCATTAGTTGGAGTAGGTGGTGATTGATTTTGATTATGATGTGTATGATGTGAGATTTCAAGTGTATTAATAATGACACCTAAATTAACATTATAATCTGAATTTTTCATATCAATCTGTTCCTGCCTTCTAAAGTCATATTCTGGGCAGAGTACAAATTTCTCTGATATTAATTCATTCAAATTTTTAAGCTCTAATTTAAAATCTTTTAAAGTATCAGAATATGAATTTTTCTCCTCTACTGAGAGACTTGCTAATTTGGTATAAACAATATTAATCAATTTTGTGCAAGAAGATCTCTTAGCCCCTCTTCTATTAATAAGGTTTTTTACTAGAACCAACTCCTCAGAAGGGCTGTCAGTAATATCATTAATATATTTTATTTCAACTCTTGGATCATATGAATCCATGATCAAATTATGGAATTGTCAATTTTAACATGATTAAATATGAAAAATCAAATATTAAATTTTTAATTGATTAAATTTAAATGAAAAAAAAAAATCAATTTTAATTTATTGTAATTTAAAATACTGAACTTTCATTCATTAAATATATGAAATATAAATATCAAGCCAGCCCTATAGGACGGAAATTTTTAAAATTAGTATGTTAGTGCCCTATTGCTTGGTAGTGCCCTATATATGGTACTGGAAATGGTATGATATTAATAGGTTAGTAGCCTTATACAGGATAAAAAAAAACCTATAATTGGAATGAACCTATATATGGAAGGTGTCACTGAACTCCACAATTACCAATCCTTGGAAATATGTTCCAGTAACCTATAAATGGAAGGTGTCACTGAACTCCACAATTACCCATAAAAACTGTACAACTACCAAACACTCCAAATAATTTTTTAATACTCTTAATATATAAATATGAATATTTCAGCAGCACTGATATAATGCTGATGAATATAATTTAATAGCTTCACCACTACTACACAGTCAATATTGACCACAACCATTAAATAACCATTACTATTAAATAACCAGGAGCAGGCTTTGGAGGCTTTAATCTGAGAAGAAAGTTAGGCAGATCGAATCCCGCTGAGGATGCCATATACAAAAAAATCAAGAAATGAATTGAAAAAATTGAAAATCCCACTGAGGGTTTCATATACAAAAAATTATCAGGAATTAAGAATCTTGATTACTCTGCATAAAAATATTTAAATATAAAGACAATAAAAAAAAGGAAAAACTTCTTTACTTTTAATTTTTGCTTAAATGATTATTAATGAATATTTTCTATTATATTTTTAGTTTCAAGGAAAATACATAAATAAAAAGGATGTTGAAAGATGCTTCCAGCCTCAAGCCAACCCAGCTCTATCACAGCAGTAACAAGCTCCCAGCTGAAAAAATAAATGGGAGCCTTTTAAAAGTTGGTACTTTCAAAAACCAACTTTCCTAAATCTATATTTTTGGAAATATTTGATGTTATATATATAATGCACAACTTACAAGAAAATGATTAAAAAGTTGCCTCAAAATTGTGATTCTTTCCATATTGCATATTGTGACAAAGGCCAAATGTGGCTATGAACCTTTAAATTTATAAATTTTAATTAATAATTAACAGGAACTCTGCCTATTAAGGCATACTTTACAAAAATAAAGTGATCTAAGCTAAAGTAAATTGACAGCAACATTAAAATATTAAATATAAAAATAGTAGCTTGGTAGCTTAAATTTTCCAATATAATCTTTAGATTACAGCATAGCAATTATAGCTGTTTTGTAACAGTTGGTATAGCAGTTACTGTAATTAGATCAATGTAGCAGTAGTAGTTGCAATTAATTTTCAATTAATATCTAAGCTGTAGGAGTGTGACAGTAATTAGCTCAAATATATAAGTAATAGGTTTTTATCCAATGTAACAGATAGTGGAATAGGAGTAGCAGTAGCAGTGACCGACTCATTTTGGTCAGCTGATCATAGAATCAATTTTTTATTTTTCTTCTTTTTTAAATGGGAGCAGCTGGGCCAATTTATAATAGATAAACAAATGCTGCCTATCAGGCGTAAAATAATTATATATTTATTATTTAAGTTAAGTATTGAAATATAATTGGAATATAAAAACAAATGAACAATTTTATAAAAGAACCACAATGATATTGCAAGTCATTAATCATTTGTTTAGATTAAAATTATATTAACAAATGTAATTTTTATACAGGGGGCCTTTGGTTTCACCCGGCTTTTGACAGGGTCGAGTCAACGGCAAAAAGGTTATAAACTGTTCTGTACTTTCCGTTTCACTTGACCCTCTATCTTTGAGAGGCGATGTTGGTGGTGCTTTTTATCTCTATCCTATAGGTTACGCAGCGGCAAGTGCTCGAGGGAACTTATCACTCGCCGTACCACCACTTTTACGACGCCTTCGGTTGCACAATAGGTGCTGTATCTGGCACGAGTATTTTGTGTTGATATTGGTTATTCCAGGCTAGTTGTTTGCTGTGGTGCTTCTTCTTTCCCACCACCTCTGTTTTGTGGAATTCTCTCACTTTCTGTATTTTCTACTGAATTTAATCTCCTCACTTTAAGCCTGCGTCTGTGCTTCATATGCGTAATTTGCGCTCAGAGGGTGAACTTTTGAGAGTACTGACAGCCCCTCCTTGAATAGGGCTCTGCCCGTGAGTGGGTGGTGGTGACTGTAAAACAAATCCTTGAATGGGCAGATATGTGGCAAATGACGAATCTCCTATTCCTCCCCATCCAAAACATCATTCAGATTATCCGCCAGAAATCGTACTCTTTTCAACATTACCTTCAGATGGATCATATGTCGGAACCACACAAATTTTGACCTTTTCAAACTTAAATTAACCTTTAGATTTCTAGTACTCACACAAACAATTTCTACGCATAGTCTTCTACCACAAATCACTCATAGAATTGCCAAATCTTCTATTCCCCTCTCCTTCCTTTTCAATAGCAACACAAACACATTTTTCACACCACACACTTCTTTTCACTGTTTCCTTTCATCTTTGTTTCAGTCAGCTAAGCGAGCAATCAAATTTGCCCTTTCTAAACATCATCACCTCTCTCCTCATCTCTCAACATTTATTCTCTGACATTTCATATACAAAAGAACGATTCATACATTTTCGACGAAGGGTAGAAGGGCTCTTACTGCGATCAACGACCTTCTCGAGGCATGCATTAGCATTCCCTGCAAAAAGATAAGTGGTAGTAGGCAGCCAACTAACTACCACCGGTCCTATAGTCCGCGCTCTAACGACACGCAGATACATACGATGTTGGGCAATTTTTCCTCCCACACGTATGGGGGAATATAAGGGAAAGGGATGTCTGTAAGATGTTGTCTAGAAGAGGGGTGTGGAATAGTAAGTATGTGTATATGATTGTTGTCTGGAAGGATGAGTATGGATTATGGAACGCATAACAGAAAGGGGAACCATTAGGGACTGGAATGTCATACATACCATAAGCAAATGGGTAATAATATATATATGATATATATATATATATAATATATATTATATATATATATATAATATATATATATATATATATTATATATATATATATTATAATAATATATAATTATATATATATATATATATATATAATATATATATATATATAGTATATAATATATATATATAGATATATATATATTATTATTATTATATATTATTATTATTATTTATTATTATTAATGAGTTTTAATATATTCAAAATTCTTAATATTTGTTTCAAATTATCGGCAAATAATCGGGAACCGAAATTTGGCGCGATGACGATGAACGATGACGATTTGAAAAAAATATGCCGAAAAAATTTTTTTGCCCCCCGATGGAGCAAACAGTCAAATTTTGACATCCGGTCCATCACTAGTATATATATATATATATATATATATATATATATATATTATATATATATAATATATATATATATATATATATATATATATATATATATATATATATATATTATAGTATATATATTATATATATATATATATATATATATATATATATATATATATATATGGTAATAGTAGCGCAGAGGGTCTCACCCCCGATTTTTATAAAAATCTCAGGATATACTCTAAAAAAAATAATAATGAATAAAAAAAAAACCAAATAGTAGCACAGTCTCTTTAGGAAAAAAAATTACAGCCTCTCAAAGTTGTTAAAACTCCCATAGACTTTTCATTTTTGATCCATCAAGGTTAGGTCTCATTTCAGGCCCTCTAGTTTAGGTTATGATAAGTTTTGTTAGGTAATCAGAGAAAATCTGTGTCTACCTAACAAATCTTTATCATAACCTGAACTAGGATGGTCCTAAAACGAGCATGAGGGCCCTAATTTTTTTTTTTATAGGGAAGTCTATTGGAAAATTTAAACTTTGAGAGGCTGTAACTTTTTTTCCTAAAGGCTTAAATCATTTTCGTTTTTTTTTTTTATGCTGCTGTATGACCTATCACATCTCACTTTCTTCTATAAAAATTAATAGCTATGTAAAGACATAAAGAATATAGAGACAGTAAAAAGCCACATGGGCGCTATGAGACTGTCCCAAGCCAACCCTACTCAAACATGCTCTGCAAATCCATAAAGACCCTAGAGCTTGTCAATTTGTTGTAACTACAATCCAGCCAATTTGGCTTAGTCAAAACTAATGATATTATAAATATGATACCCAACCATCCACATGGCTTAATAACTAAGTTATGGTCACAAATGCCATCTAACTATAACTATATCACAACTAAAAACCCGCCAATTTGCTTCGTCAATATATTATATGATTCCCAACCCATCCATAAACGAATCTAACCCTTTCTTAAATGTTCAATCGAGTCACACCAACAACCGTCCTCTGGCAAACCATTCCAAAATTTTAACAACCCTATTCTTACTGAATGCATGCTTTCTTATATCAAAATATGGCATGCTTTCTTCTTATTTTCTTATTATGCCCCCTGGTCACCTGTCCATGTTCTACTATGAAAATTTATTGTCTTCTTATTATCAATAGATGTAAATTTTTGTAGACTTGTAATCATGTCCCCTCTGAGAATCGCCTTCTACCGAAAACATTCCTAACTCCTTCAGCCTTCCCTCATAGCTCTTACCCTCAAACCCAGAAATCATCCTTGTTGCTCTACGTTGCACTCTCTCTAGCATAATTTAAGTCTTTCTTTTAAATAAGGGGCCCAAACTTGTGCAACACTTTAATACGGGCCTAACATAGCTATTTATATCAAGTTTACTTATACTTCCTTGCTCTTATAAACAACATTGCGATTTAATTTGCCCAGCATTTTATTTGCTTTATTCTGCTCCAAAGCACTGATTAGCTACTTTCAAATACTGCTTATAATCACCCTATAATCTTTTTCTTGGTCCACAGAAAACTCAAGCCAATCCCATTCATATCGGAGTTAAAACTTTTATTTGAGTAACTAGGTGAAGAACCTTACACTCATCCCTAATTAAAATTCATTTGCCACTAATTTGCTGTTGACCCAAGAAGTTTATCAAGATCCTTTTGAATCTTTTATGCATCCTTCACTATTCCCAACTGAGGTGCCACTTTAGTATTAATCTGCAAACTTAGAAACCTTGTGCATTTAAGTCCTGGTCTAAATCATTTATAATATATTGGAACAAGGCCCCAGCACTACTGAACCCTGTGGGACACCACTCTTCACTTTTCCCAATGATGATTTATTCCCGCCATTTTTAGTTGTACACGACTGTTTTCTATTTTCGCAACCACTCTTTAATCGCAACATCGTACCGCTCCACTATACAACATTGCAATAACTTTTCCATCAGCCTTATGTGGGGAACCTTATCAAAAGCTTTACTAAAGTTAAATATACAATATCAACTGGATCTCCTTGTCAATGCAGTCAGTAATGTGTATTCCATAAATTCTAAAGGGTTTGTCTGACATGACCCTACCTTTTCTAAAACTATGCTGGGAGTCGTACAATACCTTGTTATCTTCTAATATTTCTCTATATGACCTTTTCAGTAACTTTTTCCAGAACTTTTACAACCAAAGATGTTTAAGCTAACTGGCCTATAATTCCCAAATCTTCCTTACTAATTTCCTTATAAATAGGCACAAACATATGCTGTTTTCCAGTCATCTGGTAACCTCACCAAATGTTATAGATCGCTTAAAAATCAAATTCAGTGCCTTTGCATGCTGATTACTACCCTCTTTCAGAATTCTACCATATCCATCAGGCCCTGCAGCTTTACCTGGATCAATATGGTACTAATAACGTTTAATATCTTTTACGTCAAATTTCTTTTCTCTTAAGTCTATTTGTTACATGCATACAAAAACTATTAGTCTCCAAACTATTATCTATCTTTCCTCAGTAAACACTGAAGCAAAATAAAGCATTGAAAATGTTGACCAACTCCTTTTCTAGTTCACTTAAATTTTCATCAATTAGTTTAGATCGACAATTGTCCTATTCTTACTTTTTAAATTTATAAAAGCTAAAAAACTTCTTCGGGTTCTTATTACTATTCCCTTGCTAAATTAATTTCTGGCTCTCTCCTTTGCCTTCCTTATTAACTGGTTAAGTTCGTTTCTATTTTTTCCTATAATTTTCTAGATCATCTTCCCTATTACTACCTTGAATATTTTAAAACATCTGTAGCTTTTCATTAATTTTCTCTGTTCTCTTCTATTCCACCAAACAGGTTTTCTCTGCGCCCCCACCCTAATGGGTTTTTATCTTTGAAAACATTTACTGGACTGAATATTCTTTAAATTTGCTTACCAATGTTTCCCGCACCATGATAAAACAGTTCTTTGGTCCTTTAAACTCTTTTCCCAGTCAATTATACTAAAGCACTCGCTCTCGCTCCACTCTCTCGCGCTCACAAATCACCATTTTCGGATATCTCACAGATCCTTTCCTTATTAACTTGCAATTTGGGCCCAGAATATCACATTCATATTCTCTAATTATATTATGGTACGTAAGTCCTAAATTTCTCACTCACTCTAACCTCACCCACCATTACTTTCATCGTTAGTTAATATTAAGTCTAATAGTCATCGTGTTTTTGTGGTTCTGGACAATCTGGCACAAAAAAGTTATCTGTATAACAATTAATAAATACTGAACTACTATGGTCCGTATTAGACAAGGAATCCCATTTAATGCCAGGAAAATTAAAATCACCCATTATGACTATCTTTTTCTTTACTGTGGCTTGTGTTCAATTTCTTTACAATTTCTGAGTCTAATTCCCCCCCTTTGACTCCTGGCGCAGGAGGTCTATAAAATGCCCCTATTCCATATGATTTATTAAACATAAGGATATTTACCCATACCGATTCAATATCATGATTAGTTTAAAAGTCAGTCATTAATACAGATTGAATTTCTTTTAATTTAATGTGTGGCCTCTGGATGAATCTAAGAATCGCAACCTCAAAACTCTTTTATAAATCACAGCATTCAGAGAACTAAAAAAAAATAACCAACTGGAACAATGACTAACAACAAATAGATAACTGCCATCACCTTCAAATATTCACTATTACCTTTCTTACCAGATAGAAGAGGAGAATCGAACATCCATCATCCACTAATTCTTCCTAATCAAACAATAAGACTCCAGCTCAATAAATAACCCGTCAAATCCAAAGCTTGACTTTTGATACTCGTATGAAACTCATCCCCCACATTAATATTATCACTTCTAGAGCACACATAAATTAAATGCACGTGAAAGCAATTAAACAGGAACAAACTTTGACCAACAAAAAGAGTAACGCCTTGCACTGACAAACAGACATTGGGTCGGCCCTTCCTAAATTTGCATCACCTGCTGGTGCTCACAATATATCTAATATTCAGAATTAGATACTTGTGCAAAATAAGTCCCCAGGAATGATAACGGGCTGTCTCCCTCCACACTCATACCACCGTCTACTAACTGAAATAAAACTTCTCCCTATAAAGCCTCATCTTGAACATGAATAAGCTGTCAATTTTATGGTTAATCCAAATCTTGATAGAACATCCCAGGCATGGGACAACAACACAACAAACCCCCCACGATAAAACATAGAAAGGCAAAAATTCAAACCAGCATTAATATTATTCCTTACATATCCCACAACTTTCCCCTACCATCCAGATAACAAATCCTTATTAAGCATATCTACTCGTTAAACCCAAAAGAACGATCCTATGCATTTCAAATAGCCCCTATAAACTAATAGCTCATCTACCCAAAATTCCGCCTACATGAAATAAATTTGGATTGTCAAAACCTGATAATGACTGTCCCAGCTCTGCTCTGGGACCTGCCACCATCCTTCTTTCACGAATAGAAATTCAAAACTAATAGGCATCCTCCTCCCACTGTCAACAGATTGCCCTTCCCAGTAATGATGACACAAAACATCCTCTTTACTAGATTCGCTATGCACTTGCAGACATCAGACACAACTTTTGGAATGCTCACTTTAATAGATCTCTAGGCCCAGTCTGCGTCTGGTGGGCACCATATCTTGGTCCCCGCTTTCTCATACGAGGGGAGTGGGAGGTACACAGGTAAGAGTAAGATATACCTATATATTCTTCATACCTCACACAAAAAATTCATGGCAAAGAGCAAGGCACCCATTGTGCTACACTGGGTGATCACAAGTAAGAGGTGGTATGTGAGTAGGCAACTACAGAAGCATCTGCATGTAAAGTACCTATAGAAAAGAGATGTTACACTAACATTCACGTCACTAGAGATAGAGGGCCAAAGAGAAGTTTGAAAAGGAGTGGACAATTTTTATTAGTCCTTAGATTTCAGACTAACGCGCTATCCAATATATGGGTGGAGCCATGGCCCTTCAGTTGTGAGAACAGTAACTCCAAGCAAGGCAAATAAGGCCCTTATATATTGGAATAGCTGTGGAGAGGAAAAAAAATTCCTCAACCTGAACAGATACTCCCAGCTTCTTTGAGGCACCTTTGCAACCTTGGAATATGAAGGTCCAAGATACAAATTTTGGTTTATGTTCAGACAAGAATGTTTATGTTGTTCATAGATGATGATGATTATATAATATAATATATATATATATATAATATATATATAATATATATTATTATATATATATTAGATTATATATATATATATTATATATATTTATATATATATATATTATATATATATATTATCATATATATATATATATATATATATATATATATTATATATATATATATTAACTAGATATATATATATATACTATATATATATATATAATATATATATAGGTATATATTATATATAGTATATATATATTATATATATTATATATATATATACATATATATATTAATATATAAATATATATATATATATATATATATATATATACTATATATTATAATAGTAATAGTATTTACTATTAATTCCCTTTCTTATTTTTTTTTTCATTCCTTGGGTTTATTATTTATAAATATATAAATTTCCAAAACTTTGAGTAGTTTTAGTAAAAGGGGCTTTACAAATTTCTGATTTTTCTCAAAATTGTAGTAAATAGGGCAATAATTCATTGGTTTGGATAAATATCAATTAACTACTAGAGATTATCCCACCCCCAAATGATGAGGTTTGCTAAACAAATAATTTTAATTTTCACTTATGTTGGGGTAATATGGGGGGGGGGATAGTCTTAAAAATGCCCTTTCATATTGAATTCTTTCTTAACCCTTTCCTTTTTTTGTCACTGATTTCAAGTGGATGAATTTAGCTTTGTTTCATTATTGGGTGGATCATCTGAAGTTGTCGGAATTATTAGAATTTTCATTTATAGATGTATTGTTTTCTTATAATTTTTACATACATTGTTTCTTCTAGAAGCCCCTTTTAATTCACTCATATCTTTATACTTAAAATTATATTTATATTTCTTCTTCGCAGAGGGTAAATATTAGGACTAAATTATTTTATAATAAGGTCTGAAATAATAAGTAATTAAGAACATTATTCTTCTAGAAGAAAAATTAACTAAAGAAAACGCGCACTCTTACAGTGCTACGCAATTTACAATGATCTTGTTGGGGGGGGGGGACCAATTAGATAAATGAAAACAAATTATTTCAGTTTGATACCTCATTAATTTAATTAATTTTTTTCAGTGGCAGATATATATTAGGTTATTCTTTTATTTATGATGGCTTTGTCATATTTATATCTTTAAATGCAAATGAAAAGGAAATATTAATATATTGAATGTCTTTCAATTACTATTAAATCTTATTGAGCATTAAAAATGGGATAGTACTGCATGAAACCACTTCAATTTATTTGAAGACACTGCTATGGTCAAAGTTTCAGCACCAAATGGTTAGATCCTCAAGTAAGTCATAAAATTGGTATGAGATCTATATAACTATAACTCTATAAATTACTGCAGAACAAGGTGCATTTTGTTGTGATGATTACTGTGGTAGAGTTTGATAATTATATTTCTATTTTTTTTTTTAGGTTAGCATTTAGAAATTTGGTTAGGAAGTATGGTTGTGATTTGTGTTTTACTCCAATGATTGTGGCTGACAGTTTTTATCAAAGCAAGAATGCAAGAGACAATGATTTCACTTACTGTAAATGTAAGTTAAGTGAACTTTGATAAAGTAACTAATTTTAAAAGAGAAAGAAAGATTGCAAAATTTAAATTTAATTCTTTTCAGTTTTAGGTAACTACAGAATAATAAGGGCATTTACATATGTTAGAGATTAATTTCAAGTAGCGAGTATGTGTTTTTAAGTATTTTTGATTTTTTTTATTGTGTTTTTAGAAATCTTAGCTATTATATTGGTTTTCAAATCGGGTCATTTTTTAGAGATTTTAAACTTAACGCAATTACATTTAATGGAATAAAACATGTTTTCAGTAAACATGTATTAGTATTTTATGTAATGGCTAAACACCTCCTCTTTTTTTAACAATAATGAAAAATGTATTGAATGGGACGTTTTTTTGTTCACTGGTGTATATATGATCTTGTTTTTAAGTTCAGGCATTGGTTTACCTCTTGAAAATGTGCCTGATTTTTAAATTTTTTTTTTACTGGCAGCTGAACCGACCTCTCATTGTTTCAGTTTGTTTCTAGATAATGGCAGAGAAATTTCAGACAAGCTGGCAGAGGGTTAATTTGGATCCGTTTAAAGTCCAATATTTAAATAATTTGTTATGCGATAATATACTTGCCCAAACTTGTTTACTGTCAAATTTACATATAACCTTAATACTTTACTAGGTATAGTGATGGTGTTGATTTAAATTGCGGATGTCTCAACGGTTGGCAATTCAAGATGGCTATGGGGCTTGTCTTATAAACAAACCAGAACTTTGTTCAGATATTATACACAAACAAGAAATGCTAATTTGTGGTTCAGAATTTTCCAGTATCTTAACGATTAGAATCATAATGATATAAAGTAATGTTATTTCAAGTTTATATAAAGTAAAAATTGCTCATTAACATTTTTCTTGTTACTAAATTTTAATATCTATGCGTTTTTTTCTAGTAATAATGTTATATGATAATATTTAGTAGTAATTTTGGTCAAATAAGATTATTCATATGGTTTTAATAGCTACCTTGTGTCAATTTTTGCCTATTTTTTTTTTTAATTTTCTTGATTGAAGTCGTTTTTGTTGAAAGTAATAAATTGCAATTAATTGATATCTGACAAATTTCAGAAGAACGGTGGATTTCGCTCGACAGATGGAGTCTGCAGGCTTAACTTTTTTTATCAGTTCAATGGCGAACGAGACCAGAGATGCGAACCCTGTTAATTATGAATGCAATATCCTCAATAAAGAGCAGTTATAACATTCCAGTAATTGGCAAATGGTGATGTGAAAACCCTTAAAGAGGCCGAGCTTATAAAAACGCTTACAAATGTTGATGGTAAGATAATGTTGAATTTATTCATTTATTTTAAATGTTATCAAAATATTTTACCTCTTTTCTCATGGTCTTATAAATGCATTTTATTTGTAGAAATTCAGGACTATAGATATTAAAAAATGCAGTATATATTTTTCAGTATCTTTTTCATCAGTGTTGTAGATTTGAATTTTTCTTTGTTATCTCTTTCTGATAGGCGTGATGTGTGCCCGAGGTCTCCTAGCTAACCCTTCTTTTATTTTCTGGTACTGAATGTACAACCCTCGATTGTATTAAGGATTGGATAAAATTGCTATAGAAACTGGAACTCCCGTTTACCTGCTTCCATAACCATCTTATTTACATGATAGAAAAATTGCAGTCTAGAGCCGATAGGAGATACTTCAATGCCTTTGAGCAGTGTTCTGGTGTTGTTTCACTTTTTAGAACAAAAAATTGGTCTTGAATGTTTCCTTAATTTAAGTTTTGTTTTTTTTAGTATATATATATATAATTTACCAGGCCTCTGGTTTGTTCCCATAATGCAGACAACCAATATTATAATTTTTTTTAGGTTGCTACTTGTCCAGTATTTTTAACTCATTTTATCAGATACCAGGGTCCGCAAATAATCCCTTTCCCCGCTAACTACTCACCTCCTTACTTCTGCTCTGCTTTAAGAGTTAGCGCGAATCCTCTGATGGTAGCATCCTGGTTAGCTACTAACTACCGGTGGGGGTTCCTTCGGTTGTTCTTTACCCTAATCATTAATTTTTGAACTGAGTATTTACTCATTCTACTCAACTGAAACATAGTCTCTACCAAACTAAACTCACATGCTATGTTTTCTCGAGCACTAAATATTGTTTTCTAACGGCAAAATTCACTCCTTCCTATTATCCCTCTATCCTCAATTTTAATTTTAGCTAAATAAATCTAAGATTATAGTATAACGTAAGTTAAGTCTAAATAGAGAAATATAATGTAGATAGAGTTAAAGAGCTTCCCTTTTTTGGTAAAGAATGGTCAAAAAGGGAATAAATAGTCCCTATTTTCTAACAAACGGTCTTAGATATGGCCATAAATATAATACATTTATAGTTCTACGTTTCTAATAGACTATTTTATCAGACACAGTCCGCTTTTTGAGTGTTTGTTGATATCAATATTATAATTGATTGACATATATAATCTTGGTATTAGTTTTAATTAAACTTTATGTACCTTAAATTAAATCGTGTCAAAATGATTTAAGGCGAGGGCACTTTTATGCAATTCTTTAAAGAAGGAAAATATATATTAATTATTTAATATTTACAAGAACTTTATACCATTACTCTACGAATCCAAAACATATTATCTATATTGTTGAACTCTTCCACTTTTAGGTTTCTTTTCTTTGCCCTCCTTTTGAAGCATCAACACCTTCACCTGAAATTGAAGAGAATATAAGATCAATTTAATCAATTTTATACTCTTCTCTTTCTTCATCTTTCCTCTTTTTCTCTATTAAGTAACGTATTCCAATATTTCATTTCCTTTCATACCCTTTTTTTTTTGTTAATACATCAGCCAATTGTAGTTTAGTATACTAATCCAATCTATTTCATCTATCTTTTTTACTTTCCTTCATTTCTGTTATTGAAGTATCATATCCTCAATCTACGGCTTAACACTCCATTTGACTATTTGACAGCTTTCTCAAGGGTTTTACAATTTGTTTTTGTTAATCATAAATATACTATTCACATTAATTTCTTCCAATGTCTTTTTTTTTTAAATATATCGCGTTTTCAACAGCTTTTCCCAAACTAAGAGCTTCAGTTTCTATAGTTGATTTAGGAACTGTTTTTGCGACCTTCGATTTCCATAGCAATGGACACTTCTTATTCGTAGCATCTTCAATGCTTATTAAATAACCTATCTGAGTTATCGTCTCCTACATTATTGAATGTTGCGTCAGCATATACTTCTATCTCTAAATTATCTCCTTTTATTCTATTCAGGCAAATTTTAATCTCTTTCTCTTCCAGTTTCTTTACCGTTTTTATTAATTAACTTATATCGCGTGTCGTATCTTTTAGAATTTTTTTTTTTGCTAAAAAAGACTAACTTCCACTGGTAGTTCCGGTCTTGTGTGTTGTGCTACCCAATTTGATCTACCCACCATTGTTCCGCATTCTGTCATTTCTTCTGAATTCATTTTCCCCTTTTTATTTCAAGGCATTCTATTTGTTTCACATATTGTATTTGACCAAGAAAAATATTTTGTCCTATTTGTTCTACGTTTTACTTTATCCCAACGTATTTAAATCTTTTTTTTGTTCTTCCGAACCTATCTTTATTCTCTCATAATTTCCTTATTACTAAATCAAATTCTTTATCACCTCCATAACAAAAATCATCCACGTGTGAACACGTTATTCCTAACAACTTTACGTGTTTTCTCCAATAGAAGATACGTTCTAGCCTACATTTTTCTCCACCTAATTCTTTTAATATTTTCGCTGTACTATTATACCATGCCCTAGCAGCATCTCTTAATTCATGTAGTGTCTTTTTTTAATTCCAAATTCCTTCACATTTTGCTTCTCGTAAAGGCTTTTAAATACTTTCCTTTTTATTTGTTTTCCTAGTAAGTATGCCGTTTTTATATCAATAGTCTTACATTCCCATTGTTTATAGCTAATTATCGTTAATGTTATATTTAACATTTTTGCTGAACAAGTAGGTGCTTTATTCATGTTTTCTCCTTTGTTCTTCGAAACCTCTAGCTACTAAACTCTTGCCCTCTTTCATTTTTTCTATTACTATCCATCTAGTAGATATTAACTTCTGTCCCCCTTCTTTACCCCCTTCATATACATCATCATTTTTTCAACTATCTAGTGCTCTTATTTTTGCCTGAAGTACATCATCTCCTCCATAATCAATTAACAGAGCTTTTTCTACTTCCGGTATTTTAAATTCTTTGTGTTCTTTTAAATCAATCCACTTGACCTCTCTATTGTTAAGATTTAGAATATTATAACTATCTCTCTATTTTATACTCATAGCTTTACCAGCTCTATTCAATATTTTAACCAGAATTTTTTCATTATTTTCTTTACTCACCATTTTCCATCTTTCTCCTATTTGAACATTTAGATTCTTCTCTTGTCTTTCTATCTCTTCTTCATCTTCTGTCTCACCTCTTCTTCATCATCATTATTTTCCTGATCTCCTTGTACCTTTGTGAATCTCTTTATAATCTTCTTCCTTTTCTTCTTTATCTTCTATGTCCTCTAGTTCAGATTTTTTTTTGTTTATTTTCCGTTTTGGCAATACTTATATGAATTCTTGCTAATTCCCTTAAAGTACCTCCATGTTTAACGATATCCGTTTTTCCATAGATTCCTATTATTTTTTTAGGTCCTCTCCATCTTTTTTCATTTATAGTAAGCTTTGTCTCCCATTATTGCTTCCTCTATTTTATGTTCCCTAACATTAATCATCAATGCTCTTTTTATCCTACTATTGGATTCTTGTTTTACACGAATCTCTTTAGCTCTTCTCATAGCGGCTAGATTGTCTTCTATGATTTTGCTTTCAAAATCCTTTGCATTTAACCCGGTTATACTACATTCACCCATTATATTCGTGAAAGTTTTTTTCGAAAACAAGTTGATTAGGTGAGTAACTGCCTTTCATCATTAGACCGTTTTTAGCTGAGATCGTCCAATACATCGCTAACTCTCAGTTGTTTGTGTCTTCCATAAGTTTCCTAATTCCGTCCTTTATTAGTCCTACCATTTTTGTCGCATTGCCCATTACCCCATGAACTCTGAAGCAGTGTCTCTCGGCCTCTAGGTGGACGACGGGGGGGGGGAACATCCCCTTCTCCGGGGGAGAGTCTCCAGGAACCCCGTGTCTTTGGTATTCTGGGTGTCTCGGGTTCCTCCGACCATCCACCTTCCAGGGTTCATGAACAGCTCTCTGCTCGCGGATCGTGCCCCTAAAAAAGTCCTATATTTTAAGGACCTTGTCAGCATTACTGAATCTTTTAGTCTTCTTCTTCATCCTCTCATTTTTTTTCGAATTAATTGACCTAATCTTTCAATCCGTCCTCTACCTCCACCACAGATTTATCTACATAGTTGTTGTTTAGTTAGGGTTCCGCATAATACTTATTTGTACCTTGAAGAAATACATACATGGCATGCCGCGGGGATCCCCGTTGTTCTGTTTGTGAGCACCCGTTACCCCACAGTATGTGGGGAAACAAAGGACGATGATGAGATAGCATGTTTTATTTAACACTTTTCATCAGTTACTTCATGTCAATTCAACTCGGTCATCCAAAATCATAATCTCTACAGATTCTCTTGAAATTTGATGTCCTTTCGTAATCTAAAGTAGATATATACGATCATCAAATGTTGGCACTCGGAAAAGCTTCTGGATTGCAAGCGGAGAGCTGTCCATATATATTCAAATATCATAATAACTATACTATATAATACATAATATATAATTATATATATATATATATATATACTATATAATTATAATATATATTATTATATTATATTCACATTTTTTAGAAACACTTAGCTAATTTTTGACCTCAATATGGCTACGTACATGCAATGTTCGGGCGAGCGTTGCGAATGAATTTTTTTAAGACAAACGACCTTTGATGGTGTCCTATCTTATATTAGGCAGCGCCACTTCGGGAAAAACCACTCACCCGAATAACGGAAAACATTCGCAAAGAATGACATCCACCACATTGCGAGGTCGAACTATTTGTCTTAAGTAGTACATGAAAGTTCGATGAACACTCCATATGTGTAACTGCTTGTACTTACATAAGGTCTCATCATTTTAAAGCTCCATAAAAATCAATCTGGAGAATACCATATATATATATTATATATATATATCATATAACTATATATATAATATACTATATATATACATATATATATACTATATATACTATATTATATATTCATAATATTATTTATTTATTATTTATTTATTTATTTATTTATTGATACCCTAAAAAGGAATCGAGTTTTCCCAGCTCCTCAGTTGCTACCCAAAAACCCTAAAAAGTTGAAATTGAATGTGCATCTTTCCCATAGGCATGTATAATATCAAATTCAAATTACAAGATAATTTAAAGAGGACTATTTTTTCCCCTGTTTTGTTAATGATTTGACATTAAAACCTTTGAATAAAAGTATTTCTTTGGGTCTGATAATTTTAAATATTTTTTAGTGTATTTATTTATTATATTACTATAAAAAGTAAATTTTCCAGAACATTGTTACCAACAAAACAGAAGTAAATGATGGAATCGTTCATAATAAAGAGAATAAGTTTAAGGAAAATTCAACTTTTCAAACGAGTACGTCAAAAAAGGTCAAAGGATCTTTACAGTCTATGTTTGCAAATCAAGCAAAAAAGCAAGAAATTAAAAAGCCTCTTGTAAGTTTCTTGATAATATTTTTTATGGTTTTGACAATGAAGAATTACATAAGCGACAATTTTGAAAAGTCCTCCTCCTCCGTCCTCCTCTTCCT
>JABUQX010065851.1:5000-7500 GCA_015478945.1 Trachelipus rathkii | reverse complement strand
ATATAATAAAGGCCAAACATTCTTTGCAGATATCTTCTTCAACTTATCATTCTTGAAGGAAGCTGCGCTCAATTAACTTCTAACTTAAAAGTTAAAATGATCTTTAATCCTTAAACTAAACTATTTTTCTATATCGACTGAAACTACGTTTTTTCTGAAGTTATCAAATCTCTTTCAAATGACGTTGTAGATTTTTCTCTTTTATTCCTTTTACTTTCTTTCAATGCCATTCTTATTTCTATCGCCGGATACTTTACTACTTCATATACCACCAACAGTCATTCACTCAACAATTCTCATATTTTGCGATTCCCGAAAAAAGACATTTTCCCTCTACTTCTACTTTTATAGGACCTAGTTTTGATTCTTTCCCCATTTCAGGAACTACGCTTCTGTTACCACTGAATTATAGTCAAATATCTATGATGATACTTTAACCTACTTACCCTAAATAGAAGTAAAATTGGATAGAGTTAAGATCTTTTTTTTGGCAAAGTCGTCGTCAGAAAGGGAATAGTCTATTTTACAAGGCAAACTGTCTTATATATGGCCATAACACTACATTTATAGTTCTAATAGACTATTATCCATCCAGACAGTCGCTTTTTTGAGCACTTGTGGATTAAATTTTATAATATTGATTGGCATATAACCTTTTTAGTTAACTTAAATGAAATAATGTCACAAAATGACTAATTTCGAGGGCACTTTTATATAATTCCCTAAAGAAAGAAAAACATATACATTAACTTATTTAATATTCACAAAGATATACACTACTATACGAATCCAAAACAGTCTTGAATATCCTAAAAAGTCTCCCACTTATTAAACCTATCTTTGAACTCGTCTTCAATTCATCACCACCACCACGCGAAATTGAAGAGAACATAAGATCAATTTAATCACAAGGTCGAATATTGTGCGTCTGTGGGATACGATTGTTTTTTCAACTTTTTTCAAAAATTTCTAATTTCTAAGCTTTCTAATTTTCTAGAATAGATTATGACTTCCTAAAACATTTTCTTACGTCTTTTCTCTAAAATCATCATACTGGATAATTTCATGGTCTAACACTGCCATAACAACAATGAGCAATTAGCTCGTGTATCTGATCTTCTTAGAGGCGAATCTAAGGTATTAATCTTTTCTTGACTTCTAATCAGTAGCCTTTTACAGTTTCCTCCGACGATCTCTTTCCTGTTCTGTCAGTCTTCAGCGGAAACTCGTCTTGGAATCCATTTTTTGTAATTTTGATCTCGCTAACGAGTCAAATTTGCAGTCAGTTTCTTTGAACGATTAATGCTTTGACGGGAAGGATAACTATTGTGCAAGCATATCTATTGAATAAATGCAGGTTTTCGGGATCTTTAATTAAACATTTTTTGAATAATTTTATATATGTGTGCAGTACATTATCGTAGTTGAGCTGGTTACCCAAATCTTATATGTGCAGTACATTATCGTAGTTACGAGTTGGTTACCCTAATCTATGAATATTTTGAAGAAACTACTACTATTCAATATCAGAGATTCGTATGTAGGATGTTAATTATTCAAATTAGGTAAATACCGAGAAATGTGGCAAAAATATGCTGGAAATTATGTCTAAGTAGTGGATATAACAATCTTTAGTGTAATTATGATATATATCTATCTAGAATATATAGATAGCAAAAATGATTTTGACAACTGTCTACAAACAATATAAATGAGGGGAAGAAAAGATGAAGGAAACTTTATTTGAAATACTTAAAATTTTTCACTTTTATTGAAAATATTTTTTTTTCAACTAGTACGAATCATGTTAAAAAAAAATTATATTTCAGTATATAACTTCATGAGTAACTTTCTCCAAACCCCGAAAAACAACTAAAATCTTATTAAGAACATATAAAACAAAAGAACCCTGCAAATTTTTTTTCATACATGTGGATTCACTAAAATAAATATGAATTTAACAAACGTAACTATCGAGAATATTAAAATAGTATTATAAACTTGCTAACATAAAAACGAATGAATGAATTTAAGAATTGCTACACAAGCTTCTTTATTTAAGAGACTTGCGTAACAAACACAACAGTGTTATAAAAGTCATATCGTCGGTCCACGGTTAAAGAAACGAATGTTCTATTTCGTAGGTTTGGGAAAAATGAGTTAAATGTTTGCGTTAGGCATTGGAAGAACCTGCGAAGTCAACAACGAATCACTTATGGAGTGGTTAAAACTTTCCGATTACATTAGACCTTTCGGTATTGAAAACTTTGAAGACTAACGCTCTTGTCAGTGCACATAAGTGAAAAACAACAAATTTGAACAAACGTAAGTCATTGGGCCGACGATATTTAAAATATCAACCTATGAGCATTTAACTTTTTGTTTTAAAAAAACTTGTAATTGAAGATTGTTTTATTTTTGACGGAGACTTTTTGTTCTTCTTTTTCTGAGGTGAACCTTTTCTCGGTGATCTTCCATTTTTCTTTTGAGGTGAACTTTT